>OMNM01044633.1:26707-39890 GCA_900302745.1 Parablennius parvicornis
CCATACCCAGGAGTCCTCCCTCAAATCACACACAAATCACACACAAATCGCCAGAAACAAGTTATCTTGATTAACTAAAGTCAAAGTTGTCTTAAAAAAAAGCGGAAGCACTCACTCATTGACAATTTATATGGCTGTAAAAATCAAAATAAACCTGGCAGCTTTCACATAATTGTGGTTGTAGGAGAGTTGCCGACTGTGAAGTACTTTTTGGAGAGACTGTGAGTGAACTTCAGTGGCTGGTTTTGGGCGAATTAATTCATTTTTGGTGAGCTGGTGATGTGAGCTCTGGTAAAAGCTCTGATCGGGGCAGATGGTCAGCCTGACTCCGGAAATGAGGTGTGATTCAGATCAATACACCAATTAATGGTTTTTGGAAGGTGTGTGCGAGCTGTTTTGGGAATGGAGTGGAGAGAGAGAGATTTATAGACCATTCATGATAACTATGGGATTAGGTGAGTACCAGAAACGGGAGAAATGCAGCAGCTTGTCTTTACAGTGACCCTCAAGGCGTCAGCATATGAAAATCCAAACACTAACAAGCTCCACCCATCTGTAACGGTCAAAAACACAAAGGCATGTTGGATTACTGCTCAATTTTGAAGTAATTGTGGACAACTTTAAAGCTATACAATAAAAACTCTGCCTGAGTAGAACAGGTCTGTAGTCATCATTAACTGAGCTACCAGTGGGCAAGTTGTCTCGGTTCAATCGTTTTTAACACAAAAACTGTGTAACTATTTTGTGCACACTGTGGCTTTTGTTTTTTTTTTACACAACTTCAGATAAACAAAAAATCCTGCTCTTTAATTTTTCATTTGGCCTGTTTGTTTTCTATCCGATAAATAATTCCAGCTGCTGTGTGGAAGATGATAATGAGGTTTGTTCCTCCAGTTATCGATGCTTTTTTACTTTCCTCTAATCCACAGCAGCTGTGACTGGGCTGTGCGTGTTTTCCCCATCACACGTGTGTCTGCAGTCACACTTTTTGTTTCCTGTTTGTTGTTGTAGTTTTTTGGTGAAAGTTCACTGATATTCCCTCTGACTGTGATGACCTGGTATGAAATAATTAGAGTTTTCTTGATAGTTAATCTCAGTTAATCATGCGTTTGTGTTAGCTTCAGAATGTCACAGTGCATGTAAATATCATTTCTCCGAGCTCGGTCTTTCATATGTTTAATGGACATAATGGCAATACATTCACTGGTTATTGTGCTGTGTTTCAGTTTCAAAAAAGTGTGCTGAAATGACAAAATAATCATATGGTTTGAGTTGAGACACTGATAGTTCCACATGTTTAAAGATGTTTAACTGTGAGAGAAAACTTTTTTCAAGAGGAGCCACAGATCCAATCACAGGCTGCTCACAGACCTTCGGTGTGAGGGGACGATTAACTCGGGTCATTACTGAAGTTTAGAACAAATGTCAGCTCCCTCAGTGGCTCCAGAGGAAGAGGTAATGAGCTTAGTGAGTGTGAAGTTCAGTTGCAGGAATGTTCTGGTGTTTTAGTGGCTTTCACCACATGCTTTTCTCAGATGTGTTTCCAGGAGGTCTCGTGTCATTTTCTCTCTACTGTTGAGTGTTACCTGACATTTGCAGATGTTTGCAGAGGGTCGTCCTGCTCATCCTGCCTCTTGTGTGTTTGTCTCTGCAGCTTGCCTATTCAGGTACAATGCCCTGTCCTTCGTCTACCTCATCTACCTCCTGCTTATCCCACTCTTCGCAGAGCCCACAAGCACAACAATGCAAGGTAAGATCTCCAGCTCGTTTTAAAGCCTCACGTTCTCCATCTCGACCTCCACTGTTTCCCACTCGTCTCCAGCTTGAGCCACAGCATGGCTCCTAATGCAAGCCATTCGTCCTCCGGTTTCCAATTTCCTTGAGATGAGTTTGGATTTGGCACAAAGTTCAGCCCATGAAAGGTAATTTTGTTTAGTGTGGGCTCGAGTCCATCTGTAATAATAAAAAAGATCCACGGCTGGTCAGATCAGAGATAGAAAGGTGTGTTGCATCAGGCCCGAGGTTTACTTGAAACTCACCTTTTAGCTTTATTTGCTCAAATAATCGCCTATAAATGATGAAAATGGAGCCCAGTATCTGCACAATTGAGGAAGAAAAGCCAAGAGAGCTTGTAAAATGTAAAACTCAGGATGAGGGCTGTTTTTGATAAAGAATAACCCCTTCAACTCCGGAAAGGGGGTTATAAAGATTTCTCCCAAGGCACTGATTCCTTAGGTGCATTTCATTTAGTAATAACAGCATCTGCCAAACTTCAGATAAGTTCAGGTAGTTAACTCAACCAAGCTGTGGTAAAGTCCCCTGTTTAATCTTTTTGGCATTTTGGTTTTGAAATAAGAAACACTTTAAACCTGCAAAGGAGCTTCTGCCGAACACATACGAACCACAATAGAGTGCTGCGGTTCAGGAGGAGCTCAGGGAATGAACGACCCTCGCAACAAAGTTCTAAACACACCTTCCAGACCTTCTGCAGGAGACCACAGGCACTGTTTAATAATACATGGAGCCGTATTGGTGGAGGAAACAACTTCCAGTCTAAGATCGTCTCCGCTCATCTCCAGCTGAAATAACAATCAGGAAGTAAAAGGAGGAAGAGGAGTGGACCACTTACAGCCTCATCAATAGTTAAAGAGACCAGTCTTCTAGTAAAGCTCCGTGTTCATGCCTCTGATGACTTCAAGTCATTGACATAGAAACATCTCCGTCTGGTCGCCGAGCACAAAGTTCACCTGCTGAGTTTATTCTAATCTCACACAGACAGGAAACGGAAACCCTGCAGGCCGACGCTCAGGGCTCTGTGCTCTAAGTGAAACCCAACGCTTACACATCCAAACTGTGTGTGTGTGTGTGTGAGAGATAATAATATCTATATTCTAATACGGTAGCAGCTTTCTATTTGGGTGGAGAGTGTCCTCATGGGGGTCAGAAGTTTGCATGAAATATATTTTGGGTTAGAACAGCCAATTTCCATTGTGATAAACAGCCCCAAAAATTAAGAATTTATTTTCTTCCGCCTACTTATCCGGGAATATTTCCCGGGGGCTATGCTTGTATTATTATTGTAATTATTGGTATCAGTCTATAGTTCTTCTTGTTGTGTGTTTGGTGTCTTTATTTAGAAATATCAAAGTCTATGAAGACTGTAAATGTCAGAACTGTTGCAGCTAATATTATTATTTTTGTCTCTTTTCAGTCTCCAAATGTGTTTTATCTTCCTCTTCTTCCTTTTTATTCTGACTTTAGGATCCACTCTGATGAGTGCAGGTTTAGTGGAACTGATGAGGATGATATTTTCCTTTCTGTTTCTGCACATTTCAGATAAAGAGATGTTAACCTGATATATCTGATTAGGAAATGAAAACATGATATTATGCTGCATGATTAAAAGCTTATATCCAATAAAAACTCAGTGAATCGAACTTAATGTGCAATTAATATTTATTTATCTTCACAAGTATCAGTGATGATTAGATAAAGCTTTAACCCTTTGACTCCTGAATTTATTTACTTTTAATGCTAAATTCGCAACAATCGGCATCAAGGGGTTAATTATAAGAATATTGAACTGTTTGTGATCTTCATGACTGATCCATGTATGTTTTTTATAAAACATTACAATTTAAAGTATGTTGTTGAAAAGCAAGAGAGAAACGCACTCCAGAGGTTTTCGCTGCTTTCAGAGGGATTATGTCGAGCTGAATTCACTGCTTGGTTTGATGGTCTGCTTCATTCTGAACCTTCGAGGACACGTGGCAGTTAAATCTGTGAAGTTAATTCAAACCAAATGTTGGATGTGAATAATTCATTTGTGGTAATTTGCTTTCGAAAGCCGCCACGGCTCGAAAGTACGTCAGCACAGGAGACTGCACTTTAGAACGAAGACAACTTGTTGTGTGCGATTTACACTCTAATGTTGTAATTGCAGTTTTTGGCCCCTCTAAGGGATTCAATTCTCAGTGGAGGCCAACAAAATATAAACCGTTGCTGTGGTTTTCAGACTCGCAGTCGATGCTACGCACCTGTTTGAAGGATGAAACCATGAAGAGTCCTCGAGGACTGATGCGTCAATTAGATCTTATGGTTTTGAATTAATTCACAGTTCCTCTTGCAGACATTGAATGTGTGGTTTCATTGTCTTTGTCACTTGCTCAGCATCTTTAAGATGTTTTGCTTCTGTTTAAATTGGCTTTTAATGCATTCAGTGCTTCGTTGACGTCCACTGCTCTCCTCACTCGTTCACACACTCGCCTACAATAGTGGCAGAGGACTTAAAAGGTGGGATTGAACCACGAACCCGGCTCTGTTCATTTATGTTTTCATTGCTGTTGGTTATTTTACAGGATAACTGAAACGTGTGGAAAGATTTTCATAGAAATTGTCAGGATAATAGAAGAACTGACAAAATACTTATGGAGATTTGAATCAGATTCTGGATTCGGAGGAAACATTGATCAAGAGAAAAGTTTAAATGATATATCACTGTACATAAGAACCAGGAGGGGGAGGCATGAACTCTTCTTATTTAGTCTCAGTGATCTTATTGGCTGTTCATCGTTGCTTATCATTGTTCTCAAATAGAATGTATTTTTTTATTGACCTAGAATGACTAAGTCGACCATCAATCAACCCATGAATCTCCTCTGAAGTCTTCTTCAGCTTCATCTTAAGGCCGCTGCCCACTGAGATTTTCGGCCATTCCCGACAAACGATAGTAATTGTGAGAGAATGTGGCAATATTTTTGTTCTTGCCTCTAATTCGATGGTTCAATGATGTACTGAGACCCGTTGGAGGACATCGTTGTCATGGTCTTGTGACCAAAGACAACCTACGATAAAAATCAGACAATGTTAGATATTTGAGGTGATACTGCTGCTGTGACCTGTTGTACATTCACATGGAGTGTGTTTTCATTGAAAATGAAGACCATAACAGTAAATGTTACTGTAACATTCGAGTAGAGGGTTATGGTTAGAACCACGGCCGCGTCCATATTCTCCTCCTCCTCCATTTATTGAATTTCTCTCCAAACCCATAAAAGCAACAACAGCAAGGGTCTTTTTATGTTTATGTTTATGACGTGTCATTGATGCACAATCACACATTGTGCAATCTGCACGCAGCGAACTTCATGTCGTGGCCCAAAGTTTATTCGATTGGTTTCGTACAGTGTGGCGAGCTGTTGACGTATTACATCTGCCAAAGACGTAATAAAATCATCAGCATTTATCGGCCAGTGGCGGCTGATGAGAAATTTCTTAGGTGGGGCTCTTCATTATTATTCAGTTTCAGCCTTCGTTAACTTCATTTAAATACAGTATATTTATAAACCACATTACAACAGTCTTATTTTTTTAGATTGAGAAAGGCCCTCAGTGGTGGAACGCTATTATCCCGTAGTTCTTTTAAACGGCTAGTGAATAGAGACACTTAATTAAGACTCTTTTATTAACATACTTCTAAACAAATACAAGCAGAAGCTTCATTAGTCCCTTTTAGAAAATGAATGTGTTTTGGGGCTCGTTTACTGGAAATGATAGTAAGTCTGAGCTTAGAGTAAACAAAGGTTTTATCAGATATATTTTCAAACAACACATCAATCCATCTTTCAAAGCATTATAGAAACCTAAAAACACCCTGCTTTTTTAAGCTTTTAAATTTCCAGTCATTAATAAAAATTTCTATACCTAAACATTAACAAACCTGCAAAATTCTGAACACATTTCTGTTTCTGTACATTTAAGTAAGTAATTAAGTAAACTTTATTTATATAGCACTTTTCTCAGACAATGGTCACAATGTGCTTCACAGATTATTTGACAACAACTATAATGGAGAGAGTTGAATCTAACCTGCAGCTTTTCAGCTAAATTTCTCTTTTCAAACAGTAAATTAGAAGAGATGTGACAGCGTTGGTAGTCAGAGACTCACCAATTGTTGTCTTCTCTCAACATCTCGTACAAACACATGAGAGCAAACCAGAACTGACTTTAAGACAATGACTGAGGCTATGGGAAATTTGAAAAGCGCCCCAAATCCCTCTCTGTCAGTCTGGTGTTAATCAGTAAGAGAGTGAGACCGGTACTAAGCCCCGCCTCCTCGGGGCGGCTTTCTGCAGCGCCCCAGGATGCACGCGCACACACACACACACATGCAATTTCTTAATGTTAAATTTTTCCCTTTTTTTAGGGACACACTAACCTGAAAGTATATGTGTCTAAGCAATTATTTTTCACAATTTGATATCCATAACTACAGTTATAATATTGGTGGCAGTTTGATATTCTCTCTTCAATGAATGTGTGGTTGAATGAAGGACCTAGGTCCGGCACATTAACGCTTTAATTTCAAATAGGAAAAGTAACACATTCAATCTGAACCAAACTTTTCTCAGTGCACATGGAAAAGTTCCTTTCAGTTCCAGACAAACTGAAGCAGCAGCTGCATCAGATGAGCTGATGTCTCATCAACCAGCTCCAGTGCGTCACAGAGGAACAAACTGCTTACACAGTTGAAATAATCACAAGTCACTGAATTTAAAACCCCTTTTTCTACACGACAGGGCTCGGTGATCAATATCTTGATGTTCTTAGGCCACATCACGATTCAACATATATATCTAGATATTTTTCCTGAGCCTGAAATCAACACTTTTGATGCATCAATCACATTAGAATGACGATTCCATCTCTACAGTAAAACGTTGTTCACGCTGCATTAATATATTCTAATATTTACCTTTGACGCAAGAAGGGGGAAATCACAACAAGGTGAATCTTGCCAAAGCAGTATTCATTAAACAGCATCATTAAATTGTCATTTATTTATTTATTTTCTTCTCTCACTTGAATATACAATGCAGGTAGAGCTTTCTCTGCTAAATATTTGTGACCAGGCAGATCACATGTTTGATCAAGTGTTTTCTGAATCCAGACTTTTTAACCAAACTAACTGGGACCATGTCTTCTGCTATGTGGCTGGTTGCCGGGCAAATTTTTGCCTAAATTCAGGCACTCCAATGAGATCCAGATGCAGCACAATCAGGCTGAACATCCCTGCGAGTGAATCTCAGTTGTGCTCATGGATTCCGGCAGAGATTTACCTAAAAGGTGGCTGAGGTTCCACGCTGTGCATATAGAGAGTGCGAGTGTGCCAGGGATTTCTGACTGTTTGAATTTAAGTCATCTTCCCCCCCCAAAAAAATTAGGAGCGCAGTACGGGAATGTTGCATTTCAGTAAAAGGGTTTCAGTTGTGGAACAATCTAGATGAGGAGAAATATAATTCAATGAGTATATTATATGTTAATCTTCTTTATGCTCCCTTTCATTCACTTTTATTCTGTATTGTATGAAATCATTTAGTTTCTAAACATTTTATTTTACAATGAATGAAATACAAACTTCAATGATCTAATATATGAATATTTTACATGTGCCTTGACTGTATGTTACTATCATTGTAAAGAGCAGAATTGTAAATTTAATTATAAAGTAAAAAAAAGTCTGTATTAAGGGTCATAATCCCACCTCACAGTGAGAATACACCCGGTTCAATTCCCTTTGTCTGTGGACTTTTCCTGTTCTCTTTGGGTAAAACATATCTTTGACTTTTGTTAGTCACTAAAAAGTCCCGAAACGATTTGTGATGGATGGCTGCCGTCGCTCGCTGTCAGCTGGTGTGAGCTGCGGACTCCTGCAACTCTGAGTTGTATAAAGCTGCAACAAGAATGGATTTTCATGCAGGTTTCAAAAATACAGAGCTCAGAACTGTGATACCGAACCATCTCAGCCTGGCCTCTTATTGCTTCCAGGTTGTTAATTCTATTTCTTACAACTAGAAAAAGTCTCAACATCTTCACTTCTGCCACAGAGGAAATAACTGAGTCAGAACTTTTTGTTTTCCAAGTATTTTATAAGCACTCCTGAGACAACGTTTTGAGCCTGTGTAGTGACGTAAAGTGAGACTTTCAATGCGGGGGTCAGGCAGCAACGACAACAGAAATGTTATAAAAGGTTGAGAATGCAGGACAGAGCCAGAGCGGGTGTATTGTCGATTGCCTCAAGAGCGATAATGGACGTGGGGGCTGGGTAAAACTTCTCGTAGCTCGTGTTTACAAGCATTCTTCACCCTGGTTGTGAAAGCCCAGGGAATTGCAATGGGAAATTAGCACAAATTGTTTTCACTTCAGCATTTAATGAGCCTGATGTGGTGTTATACACGTTGTGATTCCGTCAGATCGTGGTGGCCCCCAGTAGGGCCTCAGCTTTGCCAGGATATTGTGTAGAACTATTTGAAATAAAGTAGTTGTGGATGGTTGCAGTAAATCTAATGAGATGTAGCTGTTGAACGCATGAAGAATCTTTCACCAGACTGAGCTGATGTAGTTTGTTCCAGCAGGGCTGAAGGCTCAGCGGGAGACATTTAAGTGATTTTGTCATCCGAGAACTCCTCCACCCCTGAGGAAGAACATCTTTTTTTTTTTTAACAGGAAGTGGCCCGAACAATCTGACTGTTGAGGATTATCTCCATAACAACTCCTGAAATTATCCCAAATACCTGAAAGTTCTCTGCAAACAGTCCATGTGTGGAGCAGCTGTGGAGCTCCTCCGGTGAACCGCTGGGTTCTTTACCTGCTTTAAAGGACGCAGCCGCAGCGCTGCACACCGAAAAGGTCCCGCTCAGTGTCTGTGAGCAGAACAAAACCAAAGGCTGTGGATGAATTAGCGGATTAAAGGACATCCACCCCCATAGTGTTTATTTGGCTTCTCAACAGAAATAAGCTTTGCTCAGAGGTCGTGTTGCCATTTCCTCTCCAGGGTATATGTATGCTATGATCCATTGAAATCTCTGTCCCAGTCACATTCACTTTCTTCTGCAACTTATTCAAAACATCACCTGGCTGAAGTGATCATGAATTGTTACTCGCTGAGTTTTCCTCTGATTTCTACCATGTTTTAAGTGTGTAGATAGCAGGACTACCATGTGGGAGTTGTGATCTGACTGCGTCTATTCCCCTCCTGCAGGCCACACAGGGCGTCTGCTGCAGTCCCTCTGCTTCACCAGTATGTCCTTCCTGCTGCTCCACATCATCTATCAGATTACCATCAACAGCCTCCTGGCCGGGAACTCCATCGCCTCCGACTTCAACTGTGAGTATGCTGCAGCCGGTATAGTGCGGCTCTCGGGGTGGGGAGGCTTCTTGTGCATGGAGAAAGCAAAACACGTCCAAGGTCAAGAATCAGAGAGGTGGGAGTGGAAATGATTGATTGGGTGTTGTCGAGTTTTTTTAGAAACCTGAAAAAAGACGTAGAAGCAGCGTCAATGACAGTCAGGCCATTACACTGCTATATCAAAAACTACTTTCACAAGCAGTGGACACTGAGACTGAAATATTCTGATATATAGTACCTGACAGGCATGGCATATCAAAGCTTTATATCCTGGTATCAACGTTCACAATATACATGAAACTGTCTGACTGAACTGTTGTAAATTGTTTCTGCATCTCAACAACCAGTCAGAGCCAGATCTTTTCTCTTTATTAATTAGTGTTCATTTTATTTTGATTACAACTTGAAGGATGTAACATGACAAATGTAAATAATTAGATAAATTAAATATGACCAAATAAATAAAATTAAGCAACAAATCTAAATACTGTATGTCAATAAGAAATAAAATATCTATCAACACAGTAACCCCAATATCTTAAATCTTTACTCCCAGTCCAAGTAGCCTGCCTATTGTCAAAATAAAGTTGTTCTTCTCAAGACAAATAATAAAAAGTGCAGACTATCTCGCTTGATTTTGGCCTTTTAAAACAGCACAGTAATGCCATTTTTTAGTGGTATTTTAGACTACTATATTTAGTGAAAAATCCATCCATAGCAGTTGCTCATTGTCACATGATTTTGGTTTAATTTAGTAGTTAGCAGTTATTCTAGGACAAGAAGTTGTGTGTGCTTGCATCCGACTCGCCTGCTGCCGGCGTTTTCACATCAAAACAGTGACGGGGGAGAAAGAGGATCCCGGGTTTAACCAGCAGTGCCGTCACAACGTGGTCGTGTGGAGGACAGTTTTTTGAAACCCAGTGAACCGTTTCAAACATGAGACTAAATATGAATCAGCAGTCTAATAGTAAAATCACCAATCGACAACAAAAAATGTTGTCGACAAATTTTCATCGTTGACTATTCAGTTCTCGTTCCAGCATGCTTCATCACTGAGCAACAACAGGACACTAACGTGTAATCTCCAAGTCGTCTTCTCGGGTTTTGGTGTGTTTCTGTGGCAGCGTTACAGCGCCACCTACAGGCCTGGAATCACAGTCATTTCTTGGTACATTAACATACAGTCACAATACAGCTTTTTTATTTCTTAGAAAACTCCAGAATGGCACAGAGTAGTGGGAGCAGTTGGTGAAACTTTTCACCACAGAGCTAAAAATGAAGCTTGACTAAAACTGTAAAAATATTAGCTCTGCTTTATTTGCCATGAGCAGATTTGTAATTGGAGACCTCGTCGGTAAACAGTGATGTATAGCAGCAAGTCCTTCTCTCAGCGGACGAGCTGAAGGCGTCTCTGCTGGTTGCCTGATATTTCTGACCTGTTGTGCACTCGTACGTCCGATCACACCTAAACTCCTACCTCAGGAAAGTTTCCATCCAGAACACTGGGTGAAGGCATGCTACGTTAGCAGGAGCAAGTGAAACATGACTTATGATTTGTAGAAATATCCTTGGTCACGTTGTGAAAATTTCTGAATTCAACACATTCCTCCATGTAATTAGCTTCCTCGTGCCATATGGCCCAGCAGAAAAATCTGATGCTCTCTGCCAGTAAAGCAAACACTGAGTCAGTACCGGAAAGGTGTTAATGTTTGGCCTCGGGCCTCAGCTGTGGAGTTTGAGAGCGTCCAGATGGGACAGACCCCGACCTTGTGCTCCAATGACTTTTTTTAATGAACGTAATTCACTTTTCTCCAAGCCCAGCCGACTCAATGGGCAGAACCAGCGCCATCGCCCCGGGATCAAATGGCTACAAACACTAGGGGGCCCAAGAAGCTGCGGTTTTATACAGCTCAGATAAAAAAGTGGCCCAAATTTGTCCATTGACACTTTTTATCTATTTTATTTTATTTATTTTTTTTTTATTTTTTTTTTTAATAAAGGGTTTCGGCTGAAGTTAAGATGCTATATATAAGATGATATTTCGCCTAACCCTGTTGACAATGTCAAATACAAGATGGTGCAAGACTTCAGACTCGAATTCGAGCTGCATAGACAGATGAAGAACATAATGATTCATTTCGTATACATAAGTATACATTATATACTACACATACACATGTATACACAGCATCTACTAATTAAATAAAATTCAAGTATTTTATCCTTCACATATTTGACCTTTAAACAAACTCAAATATTGCAGACTTTTTTGTGCTGTTATTGTAAATATATAATGGTAATGATGCATGAAATAATTATGAAATTGTAATAATTATAAGTAAATCTGTGAATATCACACAAATATCACAGTCCTTTGAGCAGTTGTATTTATCTCTACTGTGAAGCAAATATGTTTAATAGTTTTACTTAGATTTACTCAAATATTCCAGCATCATTGCAAAAACAGAGGAGCCAGAAAACCAGAAGCTTCATGTGTGACTCCAGCTTGTAGGCTTCAGAAAGAGTCCTTACAATTCCACAATTCCATGTAAAATATTACAAATTCAGACAAAGAAAAACTTGAGTTGTTTATTTTTTTTTTTCTTGCAAGACTGGAAGTTTTTTTGATTTGTTTATGCACTGTTTTACGTATCCTACCGGATACGAAACATTAAATGTTATCAGTGAAAAATCAGTGTGAACATTGGCGTCAATTGACCAACTTTAGGCAATAATCAGCCAATTGAATTAGCCTGGTAGCTTTAATTTTCTATCTCGTACAAGATAACCGGCCCGTGGGGAGACAATTTTTGTTCTCTGGTTTTTACTCTTGTGTTGATTTATTCGTCCCCTTTTACACAACAGTGTTGCCACTGAAAACACATTGTTTTTACATTTTCAGTTTCGAAAAGTTTTGTTTGCACAACAGCGTTGTGAAAACAATGTCTGTTTCCACGGAAACAGCAGAAACATGGAAGACGTTGTAGTTGTTATGTTGGGCCACGAGGTGACGCTTCCCGGTGTTTTTGTAGTGAAACCACACACACACACATGCAGCAGAGAACAACGCGCTATAAACATTAGCAATGGGAGTGCACGCACATTCTCCTGGACAGGTCACCAAGTTGATCTATAAAACGACCAAGTCCCAGAAGAGTATGCACTGGGAATCATGACACCACGGAGGAAACATTGTTCTGATTGTCCATCTACTGAGCATGTGCAGAACCATTTACCATGGCCATGATGAGCATGAGCAGTTGCAGTTTTCAAAAAGGTGTGTTTTCTATGGCTCTAAGCATTGTTGTTGTGTAAAACTAAAACACAACAGAAGTTTTGTGTTTTAACTTGAAAACGTCGCACATACTAACACTAGTGTACTAACTCCGCCACAGTGGCACAAATGAGAGACAAACTGAAAGCTTTGCCACAAACGGTCTGATTTTGAACGGTGGAATGTTCAGATTGGTGTCTGAAGTCAACTAAATTGAACATGCTGCAAAAACTAAAATGTCTTAGGTGAAGATGCTCCATTGGAGATTAAATGAACCTTCGTGGGGATTATCTGTGACGTTTACCTGCAAGGTTCCTGCAGCGCTGAATCTGTCAACCAACAGCTGAGGATCATATAAAAAGACTTGATAAATGTTCATTTAACAAAGTCAAACCAAATATATTATCACCAGCATAATCAGGGTCTGCAGCAGTCATTTTCTATACAATGGATTCTATCAATTGTGGCTTTCCTCTGCGTGTGGATTTGTGTACATATTGTCTGGATGTTCACTTCCTGAAGTTAATGTCTTGTTTCCCTTTCTGCACTTGGAAGTGAGGCATCGCTTCATGTCGCCTTGTTCTGCTTCTTCCTATCTCAGGTTTCTATATTTGTATCCAGCGCCTTCAACACCCTTTTCCTTTTGGCAGTTGAATGTAAACAGTGAGAGGCGGTGAACCCCCCCCCACCCCCGTCCAGATAACTTCATGTGATTTCCTCCG
>OMNM01044633.1:42786-58884 GCA_900302745.1 Parablennius parvicornis
GCACTCCTTCCGATTGTGAGGAAGATCAGTGTAGAGGTGGACAAATGAATCTCCACACAGATCCTCCTCCTCGCTGTAGGAGGGGTGAGGTGGGGGAGCCGGGGGAGGGAATGTGGTCATGGTGTGTGTGGAGGTGGACAGATGAGTCTCCACAGCTCAGACGGACTCTGGTTCAACTGTTTGAAGTCAGAGGTTAAGTCAGAGGCCAGTCATGCAGCCTCCGCCCTCCACACATGTTTTTGTCTTTTCAACAATTCTTGCTGTCGTCTGTGTGACCCCTTTTGTCTCCACGCACCTGAAGGAGTCATTCTTGTTAACAAAATCATTTTTAGAGTTGTTATTTTTTGGGAGATTTGCCAAAACACAAAAGATTTCAGGGAGTTCGGTGTGCAGCAGTGAGATGATTCTTTTTAAAACGGCATTGAGTGAACTGATTGTCATGTTTGATACTCAGATTATAACTGGAGCGGTTTCACTGTGATAGTGTGTTTTACTCTCAACCCACCACTACCCCACCCCCCACCACAGAGATATGGAGTGGGAAGTGTTTGTAGAGAAATATATCAATATTTTATACATACAGTATCACAAATGGTTTCATACATGAAACCTTTTAGTAGATCAGTTCATTTATTCTATTTTCAAATGAGGAACTGTATATAGAAATCTTTTATAGATATAAAACAGTTTTTCTCAGCAAATTGGACAGTGTCTCTTTCCATCCAGAAATGTAAGACATAACATACTATGTTGTACTTGAAATAATATTGAAATAGCTAACATTGTTGACTATAGTTTGTTAAAAGCTGTCTAGAACCCTCAGCAGCTCATGAACAAGTTTCCCAAACAGGCAGAAATATGGCGGATGCATCAACCTGCGGCTGAGTCGGTCCTCTTGTCACAAACTAACGGAAGCTTTTCTTTGATGGTCGAACGAATGTCCAAACAACCTGAGAGTTGAATACGTGGAAACCTCTGTGAGGGCGCCAGCGCGATGTCCAGGAGCACTTCAACAAGCCAGAGTGAATCAAGTGTTTGATTTTGTCAGCGCAGAAAGATTGATGAGGTTTTTTTCAGACGAAATGCTTTGTATGAATTGTTACTGGAACCTGAAACATCAGCAGATTTAGTCTTTGTGGAAGTAGCAGTGATGACTTCATTTAATGTTTTTGTTGTGCTTTTCACTCCACTGCCTCTAATGCTTATTTTTTAAAATCATTCCCTACTACAATTGTAAACACTGTATATTCCAGGCTGCATGTTTTTTAGTTGTTTGGCTGTTGATGGGACTTACAAATAACAATCGAGTTGTATGTATGTTTAAATGCCATCTGTGACCACTGGCGATGCCGGCGTTGGCTTCAGATTTGTGGCTTCTGGTTCAGCCGTTAAAAGGAAAATCACTTGACAAGAGAAGCAACTATTTGTCGATTTCTTTTTTGATTTTCACAAATACAATTAAGGTTTCACAAATCTGAATCTGTTGTTTATTGAATATTTGGCCTCTGTAGTTGGTAGGTTGAAGGTTTGATTCCCATCTCCACCTGCATACGTGCTGAAGTGTCCTTGGGCAAGATACTGAACCCCAAACTGCTCCCTTTGTAGTGACAGCGCCTTGCATGGCTGCAGCCTCCGTTGGTGTGTGAATGTGTGTGTGATTGGGGAAAAAAAACAACAAAATTTGTGAAGAACTCTGTGACCATTGTCTGAGAGGAGAGCTGTACAAATAAAGCTTACTTACTGTGATTTCTCCCCTTCAGCATTTTCCCAAATAAAATACATTTTATACAAATTCAATATTGGTTGTTGGGCAAAGATTATGTTACATAAAACGTCTCAAATGTTTTACATCAATCTTTGGTACAGAAAACAGATGATGAACACAGTCAAGTTATTTTTCCCTTACCTTGGTGGCTGTGTATCGGAAGTCGTTACAGACGCATAGTTCATAGTAAAGTATCTTGTGTGCACAAGTTAAAAGTTAAAAAAATGCCACTTCAGTCATTTTGTGACTTCAGTGGCTCCGTAGCAGCGCCTCCTAGTGGAAGACCAGCCT
The DNA here is from genome assembly GCA_900302745.1 of Parablennius parvicornis. NCBI lineage: Eukaryota > Metazoa > Chordata > Actinopteri > Blenniiformes > Blenniidae > Parablennius > Parablennius parvicornis. The sequence continues at coordinate 44,843 of OMNM01044633.1, forward strand.
ACTCTTCAGAGACCATCTTCATTTTAACTGGCTCAATCTCAACCAGCAGTAACGGTTACACATTTCTCTGCCCTCTCTCAAACGACTTGACCGACCTGTGATTTTTCTTTTTTTTTTTTTTTCTTCAGGTTCCACGTGGGAAAAAACCCTTCGACAAATTGGCTTTGAGAGGTAAGATAATGTCTTTTTATTCAAATTATACAATTTTATTGATTTCTCCATCAACCACAGTTGGTAAAGTACGGAAGAGTATTGGGGCCAATGAGCAAAAAAATTGGCGGTTAAAAGTAACAAAAAAACCTCATGCACTTCAGAAAAAAGTTGAAAATCAAGTCAGGTGATGGCTTCTACAAAATGCATTGAGGCAGTTTAATGAAGTGGTGAAACGATGCTTCAGAACAGGCTTTAGCTCATAAACACAGTGTAGTCATCATCAGTATTAGACTGTGAAGAGACACTGAAGCCTGCAGCTTTCCGTCGTGTACGTTCGTCCAGTACTAAGGATATAGGCACCGATCCCGGGGTGCCTATAGAATGAATCATCATTCGTGCTGTCAATTAATTTGAAAAATTAACCGATTAATTGTACATTTTCTGTAATTAATCATTTTGTTTTTCTACTGAAGACTGATATGGATATTTATTCAGGGAAAACAACGGAATTAATGTCAACTCAACACACAGAGACTATATTTAAATTCAAAGACTATTTTTATAATGTACTTTTAGCTTTGTGTGAATATTGTTTCTCTGCAAGATTAGCAAAATAATAAAAACATAAATAACTAATTTCATAAACATCTAACACAGGTCTAAGGTTTGTTAGAGTGCAGGTCCGCCACTTTTGAATATTTCTAGAAACAAAGCTGTAAACGTATTACATAAACAAAGTGGCAGTAATATTCTGTAATATCTACACACACACACACACACACATGAGAGAGGGAGAGAAACTAACACTTAGAGAGAGACGGCACACACATCCTGTATACAGGAGAAGAAGGGAAAGAGGAGGAATTAATCTTTCACCTGCAAGTGTTTCCTCCAGCTTTAGCAGTTTGCTCTGTGGTCGTTAAATTCCTCTTTACAAAGTGTGCTACTGCCTTTCACTTTCCCAATCAGCCGTCAGATAACCTTTTGAAGTGAAACTTTCTGTCTTAATATTATTCCACTTGGTATTGTGCTGCTCTGTAGTCGCGGTGCTGCGCCCATAGACACTGCACATGGGTAGGGGAGTAGCAAAAACAAACAAAAAAATCAGAAGTAAACAAAATGACGTTAATTACTTTACATTTTTTAATACGTTAAATGCTTGAATTTAATTAAATTAAGGTATTATTTTTTGACAGCACTAATTATTATTAATCAAAGAAGTCCTGTGTAAAATCAGATGTCCGTAAGCAGCACTTGACCCTATATAGTCAGAATGATGTGATTTAATGTGACTGTTTCGGCATCCACGCACACGTAATGAGGGATGGTCAGACTCCAGTTTGTTTTTTTTGTTTTCTTTATATCTTGACATTGATTTTCCACTTTTTGCATGAGGATTTTTTTAAACCTCCAATATTTAGTTTCTTCAGTGGCCCTAAAAAAAACTTAAAAAAAAAAGACATTTAAAAAAAAAAAAAAAAAAGTCATAAGGCACGAGGTTTATTTCTTGTTGTGCCTCAGAAAAAAAAGTTGGTTTTGATTTTTGAGCTTTTGTTTAAGTGCATGAGGGTTTTTTTTCCCTTCAGTGGCCCTATTGCTCTTCTGTATTGAAGTAAATATTTGTGTATGTGCCACTTAATTGATGAATGCCTGAACATTTTTTTTAAAATGAATGAAAGTCGGTCATTTTTGTTATTTTCTAACTTTGTTCTCATCTCCTTTCAAAAAGAACATTTCAGCTGTTTCAGACAAAATAGATCGGCTCATGATGATAACTTTGTGGTTTAAGATCTTCTAAGGGATGGCTGAAACAGATTTTTTTTCCTCGTTTGCAGTGTGACAGACACTTGCAAAAACATTGAAAAAAAATCACCTTAAAATGAACATTAAAGGGACACGTGAGAAAACTGTCCATGTCACAGTGTAGCAGGTCACACATTTTCAACAATGACAAAATCACACAGTTTGAGACTATAATTAATATTCAATACATTTTTACATTTCCAATTTATTCAAATTCAACAGCGAAAAGCAAGGAAGTGTAAATTGTGGCACGTTCTTTGTCACCCTCCGCTGCAGGTAATGTTGCATCGACGCTGGCCAAAGTGTTCTAAATAAAGAAACCACAACAGCATTAAGCACCACTTTTTGCCTTCACTACAGTGACGAGCTGAATAAATACTCCCGACGTGTCCCTGTGTGGATTCCTGATGAAGGCTAAACCCAGTTAGTCCTGACAATCAGTTGACAGGCCGATTTTTCAAAGCTTTTGCTGTTGTGTGTGTCTGCTCACATCCATATGATCATATTAGATGTGGTTTCCTGCGTACGGGAATGTCCGAACTCAGCCACGTCCTTTTTCCAGTACTTGACAGCCCTCCGTGGATCGTATACTGTAAGTGGAGGAAGTGGAGCCATAAACATTTATCCCGCCTCCATTTACCTGTTTGTGTTGAGGATTACACTCGGTTTTATACTCTGTGTGTGTGTGTGCGTGCATGCGTGTGTGTGTCGATGTGGATGTGGTTTCATAACCATCCACAGCTGTTTTGTGTCTTTTCTGAGCTTTTCTTTGTAAATACCAAATGTTTCCAATAGAAGATGGTGTGGATCTTTTTTTAGTGAAGACCGAACAAACATATTTTGTGTGTTTTTTGAGCCCGTATTTCGAGTGGGCCTGAAAAAAAGAAACAACAAATGATTGTTTCCCCATGATTTACAGCATTTAACACATTCTGAAAAGGTCCTCATTTGATTGGATATTTGTTTGCTAAAGCCTGAATCTGTGTGGACATTTTTAAAGAAAGTTAGATTTCAAAATTACACTTGTTGGCTGCAAAATACAGTGAAAATACTCACATTTTCTCTTTAAATTTTGTTGCGTTTAAAACACAACAAATTGCTTGACTGAATTATTATATTATTTATGTATTTTCTGCTTGTTTTCTTTAGTTTTGCGTGGTGTTTTTTTTGTTTTTCAGTTTCAGAGTTTTTCTTTTAAAACTTCTGATGCAAAGTTGCCTGATGAAACATCGGCTAGAGTTCGGAGAACAGATCATCAGTGATCAATGAGACAGTGCAACGTGTGGAATAGCTTCAGGGATCAGATGCAGTCAGTAGAAACAGTGTTCAGGAGACACAAACAGACTTTTGGTTCTTAATGATCGACAGCAGCTTTAATGCAGAACAACAGAGAACCTGATTTAACAACATAAAGCTAACAGAGGATGAATCAGACAGATGTTTCAGATACAAGATTTGCTTTTTTATTTGAAGCATGCTTCTACATATTTACTGACCCACAGATTTTTGGTCGTTGAAGTGAAGTCTAAAAAGGCTCAAATCTGCTTGAAAACTGTTTAGATGTTTGCAGGATTTCAGCTTTATTTGTTTTTATTCCATGAAGATAGAAAAAGCGTGGAACAGATAAATCTTCTGATCAGTGTTTTTATGTGTTATACTTTAAGTTAGCTTCAGTTTTGTTGTGATCTCTGGTTTTGATTTTCATTTTAATGAGGAAAAGATTTCTTCTTTTTTGTAACTTCAATATTCTTTATTTGTCTTAAAGCTGATGTGTTTTCATCATCAGTGATATGAATTTCTGCAGAGGATGAAGTCAGTCTGACTCTGCAGGCTGTTCTGGCCTCTTTGCTTTGTCTTCATGTGTTTAGTTCTGGAAGCTTCTGACCACCAGCAGAATATGAAGCAGTAAAAAATAAAGTAACCTCGTTAAAACATTTCAACACCGAAAGTGACTCCAGTGTTTTGTTTTCTGTATGTTTTTACATTGTCATGTTAATTGATGTGTAACGTCAGTGTTTAAATAGTTTTCGACAAAACATTTCTCAGAAAAAGAAAGATTACACGAGTACTCTCAGATTATCCGATTACCCTCTGGTCATACTTTTATAAAAGTGAGAAGAAGAGCGTGATTAAGGTCTGATGGTTTCCTTCTCTTCTCAGAGAAAGCAAGTAGCTGAGTATTCATACTTTTTTCATTTGTGTGTGTGCGTGCGTGTGTGTGAGGCCCCATCATAAAAAGTCATCATATTTGAATAAACCTAGAATTCCATTTAACTTTAGTACTTTTCTCTGATGAAGAAGTGAAAATTGATTTTCTCACATTATTAAAATTAAAACTGAAGTCGTTTCATCTCCGTGTGAAACACATTCGAGGTCTGACCTGCTTTTAATGGAAATGTAATGTGTGTACAACTTTGATTACTAAATTTGTATTTTAGTTTTGAAATTTCCCACTTATTTACATTCTAAGTAATAAAAATGGTTTGTGAAAAATATTTGCGGTTTAAAAAAGGAAGAAAAAACTTATCCCTGTTGAAATTTCATGAATTTGGGATTTGAGTTGAGAGGTAAAAATGTCAATTAAAATTAAAAAATAGTTACACCTATTAATAAAGTACAGTTTAAACATGAAGCTAAGAATGAAAAATGAGCGTTAAGTGTTTTTCAACTCGTGAACATTTGTACGCCTGACTGAGCTCAGATCTTTGAAAATGAGTCGTTTCTTCACAAACACTCGGGCTGCTGCTCCATCAGAACATGTTTGGTTGACGGTAAACATTTTAATTACACTCTGTGCTCAAAGAAAACACAGGATGTAGAGTGGCTGCTGTAAAGCTGAAATAGAATCGGGTTTGGATGATTAAGGAGAGTTTGAAACCTGTTAGCTATTTTGAGGACAGCTTTTATTTGCTGTAGTTGTACGAGCAATCATGACACTTCATAAAACATGTCTTCGGGGAACATAAATACATCACACCAGGTTATATGAAGCTGAATGTTGCTGTAGTCGTCATGGCAACATATCCCCACCTCCGTTCAGCTTCCTGATTTTCTGTTCAGTTTCAGATTATTCAGTGCCACCTCTGTGTCAGGGTTAGTTGAATAAAAAGCACAGGTTGTGCAGAACAGAGGTAAATGTGTTATATATGATTTGTTTCTCTTGCGTTGCTCCTTTTTGAAGGGGATTCAAATGAATCTGTGAACTCAGGAGGTAAAACAACAGGAGCGACTACGCCGGCGGGCTCGTTACGAAGGATAAATCTTTCAAAGGGAGTAAACATGTTGTTCATGGCTTAGGTCAAAACAGGAGAAAGAAAATCTGTGAATGGAATTTCACTCAATTCTTAATGGCAATATATTAAACCCGGCAGGCCTGATTTCATTAAAGAGGGTGGCGCCCCTTATAAAAGCCGAGGCCCTCAGCGCAACACGTATTAAAAGAACCTTGGAGTAACGGAAAAGTCCAGATTCCCAGGCGCTCCTGTGAACAGGTGGAGTTTTCTGAGCGATATGACTAATGAGTCCAGTTCTCATGAGCCGGGAGGGAGAGGAGCAGTAACACTCCTGTTGTTTGAAACGTGGCAGCGGCTGAGGGATCTGGGTCACGGGGTCAAGCTCAGGACAGCACATGCCTCTGTGGGCCGCTTGCCCCTTCATTTCCCAGAAGAGCTCCTTCATGTTATAAGCGATCACCCAGTGCCAGTTTCCATCAGTGGGTTGTGATCCCGTCCTGCGCCGGCGGTCCAGATCAGATTTCCGAGGTATTGGGGTTTGTCTGCTTTCTGTCAGTGCCTCTTCTCCGTTTTGTTTGCCCGCAGTGTGATCGGTGCAGATGCAGGCAACGGCATTCGGGTCTTTTTCCCGGACATCGGCATGTTCATGGTGGGTTTGGCCATCTGGCTGCTGTGTCGCAGACTGGTCCAGAAGAGGCCGCCCGAGGACATGGCCCAGTACAACGCAGACTTCGACGCAGAGGAACAGGTGGGTTTCATTCACATTGTCCTGCGTCCGTCCATCTGATAAACTCTATTTACTGTACCCCCATTTTCATGGAGAAACCAGCTGCAAAATTTGTTCCGCCCACCGCGGGCCCCCCAGTGGGCCCTCCGATGGGGCCCCAGCGGGCCCACTTCCAGGAAACCGTGACGGCCTCGGAGGACACAAGTAAATTGTCACATACAGCTGTTTCCATTTAGGTTTGTCATTCTGAAGTTATATTTCACTGAATAAAACTGAGTTGGATTTACTCACGCTGAATAAATGTTTTTGTTTTGAGGCAGAAGTGAGAAACAAACTGTGGAAACATGCGGTTCATCTGTATACAGTCGCTTGCATGAGAAGTTTTGTGCTCATCACTGCTCAGTTTCCAGATAAAATATCGTATCCCTGAAGGAAAGTGATGGAGGAAAGCGAAACATCCATCCATTCATCTTCTATCCCACTTATCCGCGTCAGGGCTGCGGGTCGCTGGGGGCCAATTCCAGCTGGCTGTGGGCGAGGGCAGGGTACACCCTAGACAGGTCGCTAGTGAGCTAAACAATGTAATTTAAACAAAAAACATTGTGAAGAGGCGATGACTGTGCACCGACTTATTGTTTCCCGTCCTTTTAGGAGCAAATAGTCTCAAATACAAAATTAAAAGAGCATTAAAATAGGTGCATAAATACAAAAAAATGTCCCTCTGTCACTTTAAAGTTCGAGAAAAGATTTGTTTTACATTTACTTGTTTGTGATCCAGTTATACAGATGACTATCTTTTAATTCAAATTTTTTTTTATTTATTTATTTTTAGTTTGATGGGAATTAATGATGGGAAACTCGACTCCTTAAACTGACTCAAGGGTTTATGAGTTGTTAATCCAAGTGAGCTGGGTGTCTAAGTCATTTGAGTCAGTTGCGCATATGCACCATTTCTACCCTGTCCAACCTGGAAGCTCAGCTGAACAGCATCACGAAGCACCGGGAGCATCATGTATCAATAAGAAGATGCTGAAACACTCCTGAAAGAAATACACAATAAGCACACACTGATTTTTGAAGGCACTCTTCTCTTTATTCTAATTTATTTGTGTTGTTCTTGAGGTTTATTTGAACCAGGAGTTAAGTTGAATAAATCATTAAACATAAAATAAATACCTGGTATCCAGAATGGCAACTATGTATTTTTATATATCTATTTATATATATAATATATATAAATGAAAAAAAATAGTGCTAATGCTAGTATTAAGAGATAACTTGTCATTCAAAGTGCAGAACAAATTTTAGGGGACAGCATTAAACGCAACACAATACACGCTACAGTCGTTTTTTTTAACATTCTGTTAATTCATGTATTTTTTTTTCTAAAAGCTTTGCGAAACAAGCAGCGGCAGACTTTCAAGTAAGTGAGGGGCGGAGCTACACCGGGTGGGCGGAGCAGCTCACTGAACAACCGATGATTGATTCAGAGGAGGTGAAAGACACTTTTGAGTTTCTAGCTCATTCTGGCCTTTGTGCTGAACATCTCATGTGAGCTTAAGGGTTTCATCCCAAATAGACGCTTCCCAGTTAGACGTCCTCATTAGCTATTAAAGTTAATATTAGCTATTTCTTATTCTATTTCTCATCATATGGAATAGACTCATCCCATATGTATGTACACATTTATGTGTTTGTATAAAACATAAAACATGTTTTTAGTGTTTTCTGTAAAGATTTGGACATGACATCGGACTTGAGGTTTTTTTATTTTTCCCCCGGGATTTCTCTAATTTCTTTCCCATCTGAAGGAATACACATTCGTTCCATGTCGTAATAATAATGCATTGGTTTTATATAGTGCTTTTCTGGGCAGGTTTTACATTGTGTTGCATTATTCATTAAGTAAGCTACATATGTGGCCGCAGCTGCCCTGGGGCAGACTGACTGAAGCAAAGCTGCCATACTGCTCCATCAGCCCCTCCGACCACGTGCACACAGGCAGTTCGGGGTTCAGAGTCTCGCCCAAGGACACTACGGCAGGTAGTGGTAAGGTAGAGATGGGAATCGAACCTGCAACCTTCCGATTGAGAGACGACCGAGCCATACCGCCCCAAAGTAGTAGTCTCCATCCCGTTTCCTCCCGTCATGTACACTTATCTGCGTGATGTTTTTTTCCCGTCATTTTTGTGAAGAACTCTGCAGAGAGTTTGTTTTTACCTACATAGGCATTAACTTAAAACAGGTTTAGAGGCGACTTATGTTATTTTTCATCTATATACTGTGTGTGTGTGTGTGTGTGTGTGTGTGTGTGTGTGTACATACACACACACACACAACATACTACATAAAAAAAATGTATTTAGTTGGACATGGGGACTGACTTTTTCTTTTTCTTTTCCCGGCAGTGATTTTAAACCAATGTTGACCTACTTTTTTAAAGGAACTATGTGTTATGTGTAAAAATCTGGAACGATTCGCTCAAATTTGAACATCCCTAATGGGAATCATTTCCTTCAAAGTTCCATGTAAACAAATGTATTCATTGAACATTATTTAACCAGGAAGAAAAAACCCATTGAGTTGGAGCTCTCTTTCACAAGGACCTGGCCATGAGGTCTGCTGCACACGTCACATCATCAGATTTACACGAGCACATTTGACAATATACAACTGTGAAAATGATAAAATACAGATTTTTATAGACTATTTGAAAAGATAAAATGCAATAAAGTGCAATAATTGGGTACTAAGGCGCATTAGTTCACTGTAAAAGACTTTAAACACGTACACACACACACCTCTGTTCCTCAGTAATGAAAGTTTAAATTAAAAAGCGGTTCAACCCAGCATCTTATTAAAGTCTATCTGTGGTGTTTTAAAGTCACCAAAAATAAAAAATAAACATTGAATTCCATTTATTTATATTAAAATCTGTTGGGGAGTGTAAAACCAAACTCATAATCCCACTTTATTGAAATTCCATGCATTTCTCAATGATTCCTTTAACGATAAACGAAATCCTGCTTTCCACATTGTAAAAATAATTTATGAGCGAAACCTCTTTTTAATAACTATTTGATGATTTCATTGTGATCAACATACTATTTGTTATTTGGAGGAAAGTTGATTAAATGCATTTCATATATAAGTACTTATCCATTGAACATATATTATTAGATACAGTATTTATATAAAAACTTTTCAGTTTTATATAAATCCAGAAGTGCTTCAAGACAAAGGGCTGCACACAGCAAAATCAAGGACAGTAAAGACAACAACCAAAGCAGGACTGAGACAATTTCACTGACTAAGATTAGAATAAATATACTTATAGGGAATGTTATAAAAAACAAATCGAGAGAGAGTAAAACACATTGTTTGTAAAACATACATACACATAAACCACAGTAAAAGAGTAAACGCTTAACCAGAGAATTCACTGAAATATTGAAGAAACTGTGCAGCTAAAAAGACGTTAGCCAAAATAATTGGGAATAAAAATGATTGGAATGAAACAGTTCAGGTTTATATAGGGATCTTATTAAGCCATAAATATGTAAAAGTGAGTCCCAAACGGCTCGATAAATCTGGGGTTAGTGGAGCAGCTGGTCTGATCTCCAGCTGGATGCACAAACATCCAAACTGAGCTTCTTGGTCGTGCAGGAGCTTGAAGAGATTTTTCTTTATGACTGTTAATTAATCCCACATAAACTGGAGTTGTGCTGCTCAGGCTGCTGCAGAGCTGCTGCTCCTCAGCCGTTTGGTGTCCCTCCTTGTACGATACTGGAGCCTGACTGTATTCAACTGGTCCGAAATGCAGAAAGAAGGAAACTTGAATGTATGCAGATGTGTTGAAAAGTTCTCACTAGGTCGGGTGCGGAGGTGACGGAGGAGTCATTACTGTTACCTGCTTCAAAGTGCCTTCAGCACCACGGAGAGCTCTGACTTCCATCATCTTCATCCACCTGACAGGAGGAAGAGGAGAAGCTGAGCCTGGACGACAACATCCTGCTGGAGGAGGACTTTGAAGCCGGGTACGAGGCAGAGGAGGACGAGGACGATGAGGAACTGGGCGAGGAGGAGGAGGAAGAGGAGGATGACGAGGAAGAGGTGAAGGAAAGTGCAAAGATGAAGGTCCTGCGGCTCGTGGCTGAAATGGCGTCCAAGGTGAAAGAGATCATCGGCAACTTGATCACCACTGCAGGGAAGGTGGTGGTGACCATCCTGCTGGGAATGACTGGTGAGCTTCCTGTTTTTACCATTAGCACATCCTCACTCTCAGTATTTACAAGCAGGCAGTGACACGGTCCAGCTAACAGTGACTCAGCACGCGCAGAAATCAATTTAAGTGACCCGAGTCCATAACATAAACAAAAGGCTTATGACGAATAGTCCAGCCTGTTTAACAGCTAAGGCATCTCATGTTGAGTCCAGTTGGTTCTGCTTACCACCACTTTCTGGTCCCGAGTCTCCACCTTGGTTTAATTTGGGCTCATTAATTGAGCACAGGGATGCGACTACCCTCTCCCTCTCCCGGAACGCAGGTACTTGAACAAACACAACCTCGCTTACATGATCCGTACAAGTGATTCAGCAGAAGGTTTTCTGGTGTTTTTGATCTTCTCGCAAATTGATTTTTTTAGAATTTTTGAATTTTTCATGCTTTCTATAATACATTTTATTTAAAGGCACTCAAGGACGCTGTACAATCAAACATTTACAACAGACTCTAACATTTATTACGGGACGTGGACTTTGGGAGTTTTTTAACCCTGCCGATGCTGCTATAATCCCATTTTCTTGTGTAACCACCAATAACTTCCATCTGCAAAGCAATAAATTTATTCTTTGTCTGGTGGTATTTCTTTGAAAATACACTTAATGACATGTGACGTCCAATATGCAGTAGGCAGAGCGTTTACGAGAGTCTTTCATTAAGTTCAGGGATGGGAATCAAAAACCGGTTTGTTGGGAAAGTCATTCCCCCAAGCAGCACAAACACTCTAAAGTTTGGCTGAGAAAGCACGACAACCGGGCAACTTGAAATACCTGCAAATTGCATATTTAATCAAACGGAGGAAATATGACCAATATACAGAAAAAAAATCTAAATCATAAAAATATAATCAATTCTCTTCCCTGTTCATAAGTTCTCCTCAATTCTGATCCATATGTACTTTTATCTTTATGAATACTGTTCCTGCTTCAGGCACTTTCTTATATATAACTCTGAAAGGTGATTATTCTTTGTTACAGCAGACTTTTGCTGCAAGGCTGCCACTTTTGAATTAAAAGCAGAACTGTTGTCATTTTTAACATTCTTGTAATACGATCTGGACTGAGCAGATGGATGTTTTTAAATCCTGAGAAAACCCTGCTCATTTCCTGTTGCCTTCATTGTTTTGTAAATTCTCATGTTTATTCCCATGACTGAGTCTCTCAGGCTGCTTTCTTCCCTCTGAGGTGTTGTGAAGCGTGTCCTCTGCTTACCGTCCCGTCTTTTTGTGTCTACAGGAGTCATGTTGCCCTCGTTGACCTCGGCTGTTTACTTCTTCATCTTCCTCTTCCTGTGCACCTGGTGGTCCCTCTGTCGGACCTTCAACACGCTCATCTTCAGCTGCATGTGCGTCCTGATGGCCATCTTCAGCGCGGGACACCTCATCGTGCTCTACCTCTATCAGTTTCAGTTTTTCCAGGAGTCCATCCCACCAGATGACCACTACATCAGGTCAGGAGTTAAGCTCACTTGTACCCTGTCGCCATGCACACTTCTCACAAGCATGACTCTGACTTCATGATATGTAGAGAATTAGAAAAGTAACTAGCAAATTTGTATCAAATTGTGGTCAAAAACAGTTTTCTTCAGATAACTGCCAGATATGGAAAGTTATTTTGAAAGTAAAGAAGAAGAGGTTGCTCATTAAACTTTTCAAACAGCCGAACAGCCGTAAAATCCAAATAAATATTTTTGACATGAAGAGAATTGTGACCATAAGGGGATTAGATAACTATTTTATTGGTCACAAACTAAAATGTTTTAATGTTTTAGGAAGCCACACATCTTTTTTCACATTAATTTTCTACAGTCTGATTTGCAGTAGTTTGGCTTGTGTGCAGCAGTGAATGGAAGTTAAAGTTTCAGTTATGTCTCTATTGTCAGTGTGATAAATGGTTGTGTTCTTATCGTTACGTGGCACAAGCTCATGCTCCTGCTGTCTGACATAATGTGAAGACACTTGGCCAAAGCGTCCAGAGCTGCTCCAGCAACACAATATTTATTGCGCCTGAGGCAGGTTTGTTTAAACCGTAATAAATATTTAGCATTGTAACAAACAAGAAGGCAAAAGAAAAGGCAAACGCAGCTGGATGGTGGATATGGTGGATGGTGGATATATCAAACTCACAGCTCATCACTTTCTGCTTTATTATGCATGATAAAACGGACGATCAGATGTCTATGGCTGCGTCAGCGTCGGCAGTCCCACCGAAGCTACGACACTGAGTCTTGTTGGTCAGAGATATATTGAAATCTGACCCAGTTAAGAGCCTCCAAGTAGCTCTGAGTGACAACACAAAAGGTGCTGTTCAATAACTTCTTAATTACAAATGAACTCTACTTAAAGTGTACTTTTAACATTTCAGCAGGCTCAAAGTGGTTCACATGATCAGTCACATTCACCCATTCACTCACAATGCTCAGCCAACCCATTAGCTGTGCATTGTGTTCACCCCACTGCGAGTAATGTCAGCTTCAGTTTGTTATCGAAGGACAGAGCGTTGCGTACATACACTGCTGCAACAAAAACAGGACGAGGGCTCAAAATGTAAAGCCATGGAATGACTCATTTATGGTGAAAGGACTTAACAAATATAGTTAATTTGAACTGTGTGAGCAGTCCCAAAGTGCTTTACGTCATTAATTTACATTCACCCATTCACACACCAATGGAGGCTGCTGCCATGGAAGGCGCTGTCATTGGGAGTTGGGAGTCAGTTTGGGGTTCAGTGTCAATGGCATGTGGAAACGTGGATATGGGAATTGAACCTGCAACTTTCCAATTGGGGGACTACGGCTACCAACCGAGCCATGCCACCCCTTTATGGTCTTCATTTATGAGCTACATAGTACGTACCCATAGAATGGTTAAAGGTTGCTGGTTTTATACATCCATGAGTCTAAAGTGTTGGAATGAACGTTTCACCTTTGGTCCGCTAGAAGGCGTTGCTCTAAATCAGTGTCCAGGCCAAGTGACAAGAAAAGTTAACCGTATTGATGGTGTGGCTACCAGGGGGAGTGCAAGTTTTGGTCTGTGTCTGGAGACTATCATTCTTATACACGTTTCCTAAGGTAGCGGGGGCTGGAGTCGATTCCAACGGTAGGCTATGACAGGAACATCTGGACAGGTGGCCAGTCCATCTAAGGCAGGGGTTGGCGACCTTCTACACTCAAAGAACCATTTGGACCCATTTCCCCCTGAAAAGAACACAGTGGAAACTCCCAAACTGCCACTATAATATTATTAAATCGGCACATACTGTATATGTGGGAGTTCAGGGTTTTTATTTCCATGAGTGTGATCCGTGTGACATTCAATGTCATTGTGTTGTTGTGTACATCCTGGTTATTTAACATTAAGCGAATAATTGCCGCTGTCTGTGGTAGTGAGCATGAAGCATCTTCCACATGTCTGCTGATTGGTACAGTTGTGAAGATCGTCACTCTCAACAAGTCCTCAATATTGAAATATCTCATCTGCCCTCTCGTTAATGTTCACAAATGCTGCTTTGCGCAAACTGGTTGTTTTGTTGACTAACTTTATTTAAATGTGGAGCTACACAGCACTGCAGTCTTCTGACAAGGTTCAGATGCTTCTCTCAGTAACAGGAGAGGAGGAGATCTACGTAGGGGGAGGTGGACGATGCTGTTCACAATGAGAACATTTTCCAAGCTGTGTCAAGGATAAGTGAAGCTTCTGATGACTGCGAAGCTGCGGCCGCAAGAGCTGCATGTGGCTCTGGAGCCGCAGGTTGTCAACCCCAGGTCTAAGGACACGCACCCACACACATTTACACAATTCAGGGTCACTAATTAATCTCACAGGCATGTTTTTGAACCAGAATAC
>OMNM01044639.1:0-10614 GCA_900302745.1 Parablennius parvicornis
ACTCCATTTCCTGGTAATAGAGAAGGTCAAAATAAAAGATCTGGAGGACACAAGTTTGAAGGTCTTTGTTCTCCATTCTGACATCACCAGAAAGACAGATGGATAAAGAGAATGTGTGTGTGTGTGTGTGTGTGTGTGTGTGTGTTTCCAGGCCTGTACCAACTTCAATGACAGTGGGGCATGTGTGACCCAATGCCCTCAGCCATTTGTCTACAACCCCACCACCTTCCAGCTGGAGCACAACCCCAGAGCAAAGTACACCTATGGAGCCTTCTGTGTCAAAAAGTGTCCACGTACGTCTCACTCTCCTAAATAGGCACGCACACACGCTTCAGTAAATCAACCTTGTAATCCAATTCCGACCAGAATCACATGCATCTCAATTTGCATATAAATTTGGACTAATCCAATACATACTTGTGTTATTCTTGATTGTTTTGCCCACTAAGATTTTGACCATTAACTAGTTGTCGCTGTTGCATGAAGCATATTGTACACCTGAACCTTTTTCATTACATTATATTATCAAACAATAGTGCTCAAAGCTTTCTTGTGCATTTTGAAAAGGGACTCACGTGGTTACGTGCATATATGTACGTGTAGGGTCAGTAAACAGTTGCAAGTTATGGTATGTGAAATCCCTCATTTGCATTGTACCGTTGCAGATAAATGCAACTACTTCTTTCTGTTTTACCTGCAAATGAATAATCAACAGTAGGCACGCAGCAAAAGCAGCAATTACATATTGAGGTAGCTTGAATTACATTTACTCTTTAGGACTCTCAGCATTCTCATCACTGCTGGGAGATCATTTTTCAATACGAGCGCTGCTACTATAAAACAGCTTGTTATATGCTCTCCCAAGATAACCTGTGTAGTGCCTGCCTGAGTTTTCGACACTTTGCAAAGTGAGGATATCTTCAAAAAGCTGTTTAAAGGTTAGGAGTTAGTGTCATGGTTGAGAATTAAGCAGGTTAGGTTGTGGTTTGACATTTTGTTAAGGTCACATTGAAAGGAATGCATCGTGTTGGAAATATTGAAGAACAAATATATCTGAGTGTTCCTGTCTTTTAAAGCCAGCGTTTAATTGACATAATCGCTCAGTATAAAGTAGCTGGGTGACATATATTTAAACCTCCTATGCCAGTAAGTCGACATATTCATCGGAAATAAATGTTAAATCCCTTCATATTACAGAAAAGTTATCATTTTATATTTTTTCACATTAACCACTAAGAAAACACAATATAAGCTGTGACTTCCCACCTTCATTTCACCTTGAGAGAAATATCAAGACCAGTGATCTACAGAAATTACGGTTTAACTATCAGAAAGAATACCAATAAGCCAGAGCTGCCAAAATAACTTCAAAAGGGTTGAAGTGCTTCTTCACATCTGTGAATCTCTTCCTCAGAAACAGAAACTTCATTTTTTTTCCTCATCCAAAAGTTACTTTTTTGGATGTCAATTGTGACGGAGGAGCCAGAGCAGATATTGAATATGTCTTTAAAAACTTTTTGATGGAGGTTTCAATAGAATAAGATGTGGTGACTGTCTGATATAACATAACATTTTGGCAAAGACAGATTTTATCCCCTTGTGCTTTGATGTATTTTGCCAGAAACATCTTCACCTTTACAGCATGATATTTTTTATTCAAATCATCAACAGCTCAAGTCACATGTCATTTATATTTGCTCAACAAGTTCAAGTGACAGTAAAACCATAACCAGGTTCTCAGGTACAATCCCTCTGTAAAACTAGAAATTATCAATGTTGCAACATGCAACACTTTTTTTTTTTTTAAACGCTGCGATGAAAACTTGTCTTGCTTGAAGTTGTGGGTAACACATCATTTTAAAGTGAGTAGAAAAAAAAAAAGATTTTCCTTGCCATCCATCATATCACCTCTCTATGTGTTGCACTATTGGTACTCCCTGCATTATTACCCTAGTGTGTGTGAACTACTGTGTCCTTCACTAATCATAACATTGATGTGAAAAGGCCAATCACAAGTGTGGGATGTAAAAAGGAGTTGCACTCCACTCAGTTTCTTGTACATCGACCAAAATGATCACTTAAAGATAGTTTGCGGAATCTAAATTGTCCTTTCCTTTTTTTCTGGATTACTTATTGGAAGTTAGGAAGTTATTCATACGTGACCTCTTTGGTGTCTTAGTTTCATTATATTGTATTGACTGAGTGATTTCTTTGCTTTCTTTCTTTTTTTTTTTGCATGGCTTCATTAAATTGCACATTTGCACAATTGCACAATTGTATTGTCTTTAAAATGGCCTCTGACTTGCTCGGAACTACTAACAGTTATGAATATGACCCTCTGGTCTTCCAGTGTGGGTTGGATCATGAGAAAACAATTAATTAAAATGCACGAAGACTGAAAATTGGCCAAAACTTAAATAATCACCTGGGATATTACACACCAAAAGGTCAATATAAAACATTTTAATATGCAGTTCAGTTTTTTTTGAAGCCCACACAATACATATATATTTACTCACACGGAAACAATTGGCAACCTCCTTGAAAACTCTTTGAAATGCTTGGTTCAGCTAATGAACCAGGCATGTTGCGTTAGCTGACATTCCACATACTGTATTTCCCTCGCAGATTGAACAGGAACACCTTTAACAAATTGGGAGGAGCGTAATCGAAATATAGGCTTTGTAATACATGTACTTCCATCCACTAATGTAATTGGTATGCAGTCACAGAGCATTGTTCTAGAAAGCAACAAAATGACTTTCAGTCATTATTTTCAATTTGACTTCCTGCACTTTGCTGCCATTTGCTGCATCGTACAGCCCTGTGTGACAAACAGCAACTTCCTGTAGTTGACATTTACAATGAATTGTTTTTTGTGTTTTTGTTGGGGTTTTTTTTCTTTTCTTTTCCAGATAACTTTGTGGTAGACCATAGCTCCTGTGTGAGAGCATGCCCCAGTAACAAGATGGAGGTGGAGGAGAATCGCATTAAGATGTGTATCCCTTGCACTGACATCTGCCCAAAAGGTAAAGCATGTAATAATGGGTTATCTTTTTTCTTATTACCTTGAAATATTATGGATTCCTTTCTAGCATATCACATGTTTGTGTATCAATGAATTTAATGTGTGTTCACACTGATAAATAAGTAATTTACTATGTTTTGTCCAGCATGTGATGGAATTGGTACAGCCAGCCTACAGACAGCCCAAACAGTGGATTCCAGCAACATTGACAAGTTTGTCAACTGCACCAAAATCAATGGAAACCTGGTGTTCCTCATTACTGGAATCAAAGGGTGAGAGATGAACATGTTTAACGTTCATCTACGCATCCATCTTTTGTAGGGCTTTGTCAAACTTCAGGTTGCTGACTGACCTCTGATATTTATTCCATTGAAAATGTTCACACAATATTTTATCTTCAGTTGATAACCTTTTCATCTGTTCACATAAAAGTGTTCAGCTCATTTTTGGCCAGTATTGTAGAAGTGGAGACAAGTTCAGTTGAGTGTAGAAAAGACAAAAGAAAAGAAGTGCAAAAGGAATTCCCTGTTGTAAGAAAAATCTGTCTGAGAGTGTACGTTGCCCTCAATTAGAAAGTGAAAGTGTTCATATTATTTCTAGATGAATTGACTGTAGAGTATGCTTGCATGTATTTCAGTGTGTTTCCCAAGAGAGGAAAATACATGTGAACAACACAAGCTTTATCAATTTGCTGTGATATTCTGAATAAGCTTACTTAATGTTGGGATATATGCAGCCTCTGAGTGTGCTTTGATTCAAGTGAAAGTGCCATTCTGATCTCCCGTCGTCATTCACAGGGACGTCTATCATAACATTGAAGCTTTGGACCCAGAAAAGCTCAATGTATTCCGTACCGTTCGAGAGATCACTGGTGAGTAACACACATAGATATGAACAAACTTTACTCCTAACTTCAACTCTTTTCTTCAGCTTTTTTTATGCCTTCTATGTGGTTCATGTGAGAGTGTGTGTGTGTCTGTGTGTGTATTTGCTCAAGTCAACTTCACCTCCTTCCCTTGAGACTGTCCACACCAAGGACAGACATCGCAGTATAAGATGAATATCGTATGAGTCTTTCAATCTCCTCCTCCTCTCTGTTGCTTCTCCCTCTGGGAGTCTCTTGCCTTGAGTCCCACGGTCCCAGCTCTCCCTTCACGCACCATGAAGAAAAGATCCCGAACATGTGGTGCGCATCGTTAATCCTCCAGCTCCCCCATGCTACCACCACTTTTAAGCTGCATGCGTACTGTCATCTCTTCTGCTCGACATTTGACAATGTGACAATGTTGTCTAATAGAAACCTCATACCTTTGATACCACCCCCCCCACCCGGAGGAAATTTTGCTATTGAAGTATTGTTGGTAATATTTCTATTAATAGGTTGTTTGCAGAAGGTAATTCCTTCAAAAATATACATCTTTTGGCAACATGTAAGTCAACAACCTATCTTGAACACACTTTTAAGCTCTTATACATTCCATCTTTTAATAATTGATGTTGATGACTTTTTAAATGCAATATAAGGAGGTGATAAATGTGCACAATTAGGTGTCAGGATAAATGTAGTTGTGTGGTAGCAGTTTTCTTACTTGCTCATTATGTAGAAACTTCTGCCACATCTGTCTGCATTATCTGAATGTGATTCAGAGCATTCCACTCTGATAAGAAAAGATCCTGGTCTGAACCAGAATTTTAATAATACGTTGCAGCAATTGACCACAAGAAGAAGAGGTAGAAAATTCATCTGGATGATCAGAATGGATACAACAACAAAACTATAGAAAAAACACAACTAGCTGTATCTGTTAGAGTTGGAATAGTTTCTACTTACAGGCAAACAGAAGGTGCAAGGCAGTGACTTGTTAGGTATATTTACCATGATTACGGCACAATGAGCTTCTGTGTTGGCATAATAATAACACATAAAAGAGAATTAAGAGAAGGCATTTTTTTCTATTTTTTTTTTTAAAAACAGCTGTACTTTCAGAGGAATGTGTGGTTTGTGTCATGTTCATCAGTCATGAAAATATCGCCATAGTCTTTTTGTGTGAAGCTGAATAAAATCTATATCCACAATAAGATTAAAAAAAAAAAAAAAGAAAATGCTGCCTGTATTGATTTGAATTTTTCCAGATGAAATCCAGTGTTTTGGCTTTTTTTCTCTCTTGGTTTGTGGTGGTTTTGGAGAGCAGGTGATGGGGCTTAAACCAGTGGCCATGTCTTCCAACACGTGTGTCAGCTCAGCTTGTCATCTCTCTGAGCTGTCAGGAGAACGTGACTTTTGACAGAAGCAGCCACCCTGCCTCGGTGACCTCAAGGTCACTACTGGCGTTGCTCTCGTTTTCAAATGAGCTGTGTAGGCAGACACTTCTCATGGTGCCACACCAGCACACCGATCTCTGTCACCTATTCTTTTCCGTCTCGCTGCCTTTCACTGCATCTCTTTATTTTTTCTCCAGGATCTTCAAAGACATTTCAACCGACCAGAGTGGGCGATCAACACTCACTACTTAGCAGAAATGGATTTTGTCAATGTTTTGACTTGAGATGTAATCACCACAGCTTATGAACTGTTAACCTTTGTTTGTGAGCTCATGGTCCTCTCTGTTAAGTGGTTCCACAGTGTATTTCACTGTCGGATCTGATGTCCTACTGATGTGGCTCTGAGCAGAGCAAGAGCAACTGCTGGGTGATCTTTTAACTTCCTTTTTTCCTGCACAAATTGCTCATTTGCAGGTGAAAAGACGACAGAAGCACTATATACTATAGCACAAAGTCAGTCTCTCTTCTGAAGATGAATTCAACTGCACATACTATAATGCAGAGACTGGAGTTTCCAGTCCCTAAACTGCCATTATTTATTCCAGCTCTGAAATAGGAAACATGCCCTGCTGCGACCCCTGTGTGTGACGAACTCAGACGCAAACCAGCTGACCCAGAGATGCAATGTCCATTATATGTACTGTATTCAGTACACTGCAATCCTTTAGCAGCTCCTCTCTGCCAGCTCCACCATCTGTGGTAGCAGGAAATAGAATAAACAAGAAATAAACTCCATTTATTTGATTTATTTCAAACTGCTTTTTTTGCTTTGGTTTCTTGCTTTGTATATATATGTGTGTGTGTGTGTGTGTGTGTGTGTGTGTGTGTGTGTGTGTGTGTGTGTGTGTGTGTGTGTGTGTGTGTGTGTGTGTGTGAATTCCGTGTGATCATCCCACTACCTCGCTGTTTTTGCCGTTTCCTGTCCAGGGAGATTGGTGGTCTAACAATAACGTCTTTGAAGAGAGTTTTCTACACTGAGACAATGTGAGTCATAGTGGTTGTATTTGTGTTTTGCACATTGGCCGCGATAGTCTGGCTGAACCGCTCAACACTGGCTGTCTGACAATATTCTATGATCTTGATCCTGAATGGCTGAGTGAGTGAGGAACAGAGCTAAAGAAAGAAGGCAAGGCAGAGGGAGTTTCAGACTGTAGAGTGAAAGAAAAAAACTCTGATCTTCATTTTTACTAAAAAAAAAAAAAAACCCGTTACATCCTCCGATGCTTTTTCTTAAACTAGGATGTCTTACATCACTGAAGTGATCACACTTTGTCCAAAGACATGAAGGTGCAGAGCTAAAGATCCTCCGGGATTTACACTTAGAATCTATGCTACTTACTTTTGTCAGACATGAGCATGCCGTCATGAACAACTTCATATGTTACATTTGCACATACAGTATGTACACCCAGACAGACATACTGTCCACACCCACAACTCCTTGTTCTTTTGAGGTTGTACCCTTTCAAGTCTGAATGCTTGGTCTTACTTGCAGAGAGTGGGACCCCTGTTGAGGCAGACTATAATTGAACCAATCGTATTCCAAGATGGGGGAAGGGAACAGGAATTATTGATGACAAATGAGAGATGCATACTGATGCCCATTTCTCTAAAAGGAAAAACTTGGTAGTTGGGGAAACTTGGGGTTAATGAGCTGAAGCTGAAACAAGAACTGAGGAAGGAAGGATGGGGTTGGGGGATGTGGTATAGACACCGCTTGTAGTGATCCCGCACCCATCTGAATCAGTCAACACAAAGGGGAATAGCCCTTTAATTCTAAGCCAACATTTAGCCTAGTGCAGACATACACACAGGCACACAGTGTCACCAAGGGACTTCCACATAACAACCATGATTGATATTCTGCTTGTGTGTGCAAAATTTCTGATAAGACATCGTCAAGAGAGACAAAAACAAAACACGGAACCTTCATAGAAAATCCAAACGTGGTAATATTAATAGGAATAAGAAAGAAATCCCTTTGCCACCAACATTTTCCAAAAAAATGTAGGATCATGTTGCAAAAGAAACTATACATGCATTAAAACTGTATCCCACAAACCCACATATATAAAGTCTTAGGCTTAGAGGGCATAAGATGGTTGAAAGATGACCCAATTAATAATGGCACATACACACACACACACACCCACACACATGCACACCAATGTATGTTTAGCAGGCATGTAAGTGTTCGGAGCATACCCTATTAATTCAGCTCATTTAGCCCCAGTCCAGCCATTAAATTTAAGCCTGCCCCAAAGCTCAAAAAGCAATACCATAGCTCAACCCCCACAGCTTTGTCTCGCTCCCTCTCTCTTTTCCCACACGCACATGCCCAATTTTTCTTCTTTTTCTTTTTGCCTTTCTTTATCAATGACATAGCCATTTCCTTCTGTGAATTCAGAAAAGATTTAAATTCCAAAAAGGGTCAGACGACTAGGGCAGAGACAGTATCGTTTTTTATGGTTGACATTGGGCAGAAATCCATCTGAATGTGGCCTCAGGCTGAAGAAAAATGCCAGTCTAACGTCACCAAATACTGTTTAATTCCCGAGCCACAACACTAGGGCACAACGCCAGAAAAACAGCTTACATTAGTCACTGAGCAAAAGAAGTGTGGAGAATAAGCCATTAGTATTTCCAAACCAGTAGTCCAATTGTAAGTCCAAATTTGGACTTGAACAAGAATGATGCTCATGTGTACGGCTGACCAGCTTAAAGAGGAAATGGGAGACGCAAAAGGGCTAGAGGAGGGTGGTGGGGACAGTGTAGGGGAAAAGCAGCAGACAAAAATTAGGATTAGAGTAATGTTCATCCCTCCTTTAATGCTGTTTCATTAACGCACCTCTGAGGTGCTTTTAGAAGCTGTTGGAAATAAGCCGATTTCCCTGCTCAGGAGGGCTCACCCACTACACATCCACGGGATTCAGTGTGTCACAGAAGAGCACACACAAAAACACAACCTACTCTTGCTGTCAACTATGTCACACAAAGCAGTAAAATCTGCATATAGAATCATTGGTTGAGTGGTAGTTGGTTGAAAATAACATAAAAAGCCAAATGTCACAAGGAGTTGAGTCTGATTTTGATGCAGAACAACTGATGTCAGTTCAATTAGTGTGAAAGGAGACAAGAGCATGACAGCCTTATCTGCGGCCTCTAGACTATCTGTGGGCTTTAGTCCGATAAAGCTGGTGAACAGGGAGTGAATGGATTAATATGTGGAGGGTTGATAGCAAAAAGCACCAAAGCTATGAAACCCAGATAGTCATGGAGATAAACTAATAACCAAGATAAGACATACATATACAATAAGTCATAAGCTGGTGCAGTTCACAGGCAGCTTTCCAGTAGCTGCCTGTGAACTCCACCAGCTTATGACTTATTGTAAGGCATCACATTTATCTGCTCTACCCAATCACCAGAATTAGAGGAACGAGTGTGAAAGACCGAGTGGACATTGCAGAGAAGAGCTGGAGGACAGGCTAATGCCCTCATCTTTTCATTACACCTTGTTTAAAGTGGTAAGCAATAATGAAATCTTTTCACACAGATGCTTCTAGTGGCCCCAAGGAGAGAGACAAAAGTGGGACAAGGCAATAAAAAAATCAGTGTGATAAAGAGCACAGGATAGTGTTTGGGTAAAACGTACAACAAGAAAACGTACAACAAGAAAAGTAGACCATGGCAGCCATGCACAAAGCAGAGTCAAAGAATACAGTGAGACTGCTATCATAAAATGCCTCTGCAGGACCGAGCTGTGTAACAGTGTGAACATTACAGTAGTCTGCAGTATGAACCCAGCAGCAGCTCTGAGCTGAAGTCTGCCAGCAGAAGAACCCACTTTTCAAATTCACTCTGGAAAAACTGCAGAAAATATGACAGTACAGAACACATTAAAATAGAGTTAGGATATAATTGAATACTTGTTCATTACCACTAGATATCTGCTATCTAGAGGTGTATGTGTTGGCATCAGGCTGAAATAAGAACAACCAACTCACTCTCTCTCTCACTCTCTTAGTCAGCACCATGGACAGCTCCACCCTCATGGGCAGTTCCCATGGCCAGTTGTCTAAGGCTCTAATTAAACTTCTTTCTTGGCTTCAGCTTCTTGTTGCCAAGTGCCAAAATATCTATCTTGATGTGACAGTACTTCATAAAAAAACAAAAAAAAAACTTCTTCACCCTTAATATTTTCTTCAAGGTATTTTGTTCAACATTTGTTATATGTTTCAATTTGCACTGAATGAAGTAAATATGTATGTATGCAAAAAGCGCAAACTCCAATAGCTGTAGTAGTGACTTGAATCATGTATGAACATTTATAAAAGACGTAATGACCACTGATAGGTCTGGAGAGTGACACTGAATACACATGCTATAACATAGTACTGATTGAGTGGGATTATCAGTAAGGTTAGTGTGATCAATAACAAATGGCCTGATGTGTTGGAAGCTGAAAAAAATAGTAAAGCCTAAGGATTTCAGCAGTTTGACAAAGGTGAAAAAGCAGTGATTGGGAAAGAACATGGGCTGGGGAGTTCCTGGTCTGCAGTGGTCAGTATCTATTGAATGTTCCAAGAAGGTAAAGAGGTGGATTAGGGACAGGATCATTAATAGTCAATAATAGTGTTTCAGTACACGTCAACTAACAGGTGAGTTATAGTTGTGTAGATTATGCATGGAGAGATGGGGATGGGAATTGTTTTTTTTAAAGACATTTGCTTTCTGTGTTCATTATCTGATAACTGTGATTACCTAAGAGGGAAAATGTTAGTGTGAGGTAGACACATGAACACTTTGTAGCACTAAAGATGAGGAATTTGCTTAAACTGTAGCTAATGAGTGAAAACGTGAATATTTATGTATGTGTCTGGGTGAATGCCTGAATGACTGACCACAAGAGAAACATTACAACAGTCTCTAAACAGGAGGCAAAAATTGTCAATTACACCATAAGGACATCAGTCTATCCATGACACAGGCACATACACAGACCATCTCTGACACAAGCCATGGGACGGTCGCCAACAACTGGCTCCATAGAGTTGGACAGCTTGTGTTGGCTGCAATTCATATACATACATATATGTATACATACATATGTGTATATATATTTATATACATACATATGTGTGTGTGTGTGTGTGTGTGTGTGTATATATATATATATACATATATACACACACACACACACACACACACATACACGAATGTACATATATATATATACATATATATATATATATGTATATATA
>OMNM01044642.1:15445-25719 GCA_900302745.1 Parablennius parvicornis
TCCATCCACCGTCTAACCCTCCTCTTCCTCCTCCTCCTCCTCCTCCTCCTCTCTTTGCTGCCTGCTGTGCCTTGGTGACTCATCTCAGAGCGAGAGGAGAGCGTACAGTACATGCCGCCAGATTGGTGACGGCGTCCTCGCTGACGTGCGGCATTGCAGACGCACGTTCACGTGTGACATTTTCGTTTTCACCACAGGAATCCAGAATCCGGACTCACAACTGAAGAGTTAATGCCATCACAATGTCGGTCAAGCTCCCACTGAGCTCCAAACAAAACAGACCAACTGGACTGAGGAGCTTAACTCAAATCAGTAAAAGCAGCTAATTGCAGCCGAGGTCTGGCAGGTGTCTCGTGGGGAAATCCAATTGGTGATCTGAATGCAGGAATTACAGCATTGTTTTTATAGCGTGTGCATTCGGCTGCTTCACTGTACTCGATCTTTTTCCTGTCTGCACACCCAACGTGTTAACTCGCTCTTATATAATGAAGGTCGTCTGCTGCTCCAGATGTAGCGCTATGAATATCATTCACCCACTCAATGTAGGGAAATACACTGGATAAAGCTTTTTTTTCTTTCCGACAAGAAATATTAAGAAAGCTGAGTGGATGTACAATTTAAAGACTTGAAATAAAACTTCTATTCAATCTTTTCCGTATTGTATATGTTAGGAGTTAATTCTTATTAAAAATAAGACAACTTTGAAAGGCAAAGCTATTGCCCACTGAGCAACGAGTTCTTTCTGTCTTTAAGGCGTCTTCAGCGCGGCCAGAATGAAAGTTTTTTGTACGTCTTTCTTGGACATTGCAAGGATGTCCTGTCTGGACGTCATCTGGACCACTGTTGCTCAGTGGGTGGTTTTATTTTTTTTCTGTTCAATAATATATCTCCTTGATAAGCTACTCTTTCTGTTCAGCATGTTGAGTTCTTGTATTTTTTTTTTCACTGAAAATGGTGATTCTTTTTTGTCTAAGGCTGCACAGTGGACATTTATAAAATGATCATCATTACAGTAGTACTGCATTTATTATGTAGACTAAATTTAATCTGATTGATGATTGTTCATTGAGCAAGGGTCAGGGACTGTGAAAGAGCTCTGTAATGCACAGAGTGGTTATAGTATTCCTCCAGATTTGGTTCAGGCTCAGTTTGAGCAGGTCAAACAAGGCCAAGTGACTTGGTTGAAATAAAAAAAACACTTTCAGGAAGCTTGGGGAGAATTAAAATCCTTTATAACTGTTATTCATCTACTCTTTTACTATCTTTTGTAACAATAAGTATCAGAATTATGTTCTGGCTTTTGAACAAAACAGTAAAAACAAACAACCTTCAGGAGTCCTTTCTTAATTTAAACTATTTATTATTTAAACTCTTTATTGAAGAACTATTTCATCAAAATTTGATGCAAAATGTGTTGTTTGGGTGTTTCTCTACTTAAAAATTTATATTTAGGTTATACACATTGTGAAGCTGCCTTTCAGTGACTGCATTGTCCTGCTCTGGTCTGATTGCCTTTGTTGTTGTTGGTGTTATACTTT
Source organism: Parablennius parvicornis (assembly GCA_900302745.1). Taxonomy (NCBI): domain Eukaryota; kingdom Metazoa; phylum Chordata; class Actinopteri; order Blenniiformes; family Blenniidae; genus Parablennius; species Parablennius parvicornis. The sequence continues at coordinate 16,984 of OMNM01044642.1, forward strand.
AGATGGGAATGAAGGGAATAAAATTATTCATTTTTGGAATTCATAAGTTTAAACAATAAACTGACATTGTATTACAGTCTGTACATGACAAGTGAGTTTCAGCAATTACCAATAAATAGTTTCTTGTATGTTGATAATAACTGAATGCTGAAGCCAACAGTAAAATCTCCAACTAATCACTAATTTGTAAGTCTCTTCACCAATAACCAATCTTCTCTGATAATCCATTATTCCTTGGTTAGAGAGAGCAGAATTGGTGGAGCAGCAGTAAAATTCATAATGATGTAGTAGGTCTAGTATGAGATAGTTCACCATGCACAGTCTTTTATAAGTGCGAGAAATCCTAATTTAGATGTGGTTTGTTGCCATGGTAACTGCATGATAAATCAATCCCATTCATTAGTTCTCAGTTTGCTGTTTTGAATTTTGGCTGCTGGTTCTGCGTAGCTGTGTTAGGATTGTGATTGGAGACGTTTCGAAACAGGAACTTTCCCCCCAGTGTTTGTGCAAATGTTTACATTCAAGGATGCTTGCCTCTCGCTTCGGAGGGTTGGTGTGTCAGCGGAACTGGTGCAGTGGGAACTCCATCAGCTTATTTACCAGCAGACGCAGTTGTTCCAGCTGTAACGCAGCAGGGAGGGCGAGCTCTGGCAGGGCATAATGATGTGATGTGACGGTGAGCCTGTGCAGTCTGATTCCTCAATGTTTGCTGTATTTGTAGTGCTGAAGTCTGAGGAAGTTGCGAGTCTGCCTAAATTATCTCGTCGGACATTGTCCTTTCAGATATTATGAGGAAACACTGCCTTTTGTCCTATGGAGTATTGACATGACTTAAATCTTTTTAAAGCGCCTGCATGCTAAGGCGTTGATCATAGCGGAGCTCCTAATCACATCTCGGGGCAGTTTACCACCGCTCCGTGTTGTTATCCAGCCCCCACGGCAGCTGAACTCTAGGTGACTCGAGTTGAGGTGGCGTGATTCCAGCAGACCAGCGCGGATCCAAGACTCATCACAGCCTGTTAGCGTTTCATTAGCACGTGTCCCGGCCCCTCCTCTGCCCGGGCACTGGCAGCAGACAAAGCTCAGTGTGTGTGCCAACTGGGTCCATTATTACAGTACACAGGCCAGCCAGCACAGCCCACTTTCTGAACGGAGGAGCCTTCACTTCACCTTGTATCTCTGTATGGTAGTGCGCACATGAGGTGACACATCGTGAACATTTTAATCTAGTCATGTTGCATTTTGCTATTTTATTTTAAAATAATACAGGGGTTTTATTCCAAATGCATGTCTTGGTGATACTGTAGTGTAATTGTTTTTGTAAAGTAATCCAAAATGAGCCTGGGAGTTACAGACTGTTTTTCTTCTTTGAATAAAGTGGAATTCACTGTGCCCAGTGGACATTGGTGTTAATATTAACCACTGCTAAAAATACACACACTCTTGTATCTCTTTCATACCTTTATTTGTTTTGTGTTATCCTCAGTTTTGTATATCTTGTACATATCAAACGCTGACAGTTTAAATCACTGCTACTTTTCCACACTGATGTAATAGTTAACACTCTCGCCCTGCAGCGAGAACATCTCCACTTCGAGGTCCATTCCCAACCCTGCCGCTTTCATCAAAAATAACTTCCTAGTAATTATCTGCTTCTAGCGTGATGTCTGGCCTCATTTGTAACCATCAGTGTGTTTGAACTTACAGTCCAACCGGCAGCCAGTCAAACTCAACCTGCTCACCTGCCAGGTGAAGCCCAGCGGTGAGGACAGGAAGTGTTTTGATCTCATCTCGCGTAAGTTTTTCTACTGTTATAAATGCAAAAGTGTATGTCTGCATATTCACAGTCATGGACTCTCCTTTTCTGCAGATAACCGGACATATCATTTCCAAGCTGAAGATGAACAAGAGTTTGTTATGTGAGTACTTCAGAGTTGCATAGTTTGGAAAAACACACGATCCCAGTGAGAGTTTTTCCTTCATCTTTTGAGTGGCAAAACTAACAAAAGCTAAAAAGCAAGTCTTATTATAACTGTCATCGTTCAGCAGAGTCCCGAGACTGACTCAGACGTGTGTGTGGGCGACCTGATGCTTTGTATTAATGGGGTTGTTGGTTGGTGCCTGCTCCGTTGCTTTGTTGTCATTCTTGAGGACAGGAGGTGTTTAACTCGGCGAGGAGTAGAGTGACTGTTGGAGAGTGGGTGGCAGCGAGGACAGCAGTGGGACTTGTGGTCTGGAGCATTTCATGTCGCTGTAACCTCACACTGTTGTTTCCACTAGCATTTCAAACACACGCATAAATGCGCATGCGCACACACACACACCACAGAGGTCCGTAAAGGTATCAGTATTGACACAGTTTTCAATTTTGGAAATTCATTTACATCATCATAATGAATTTGTTTTTGCTTTGTTTTTTTCAATTAAAGCTTATTTTGTGAAGAGACACTGAGTAGTATTTGTCGCCTAAAAGCTCATTTGCAATTGCTGCCCCTTGATGTGAAGATGCAAAAGCTTCGGCAATAAAAAGCAACAAAAATGCAATATATAATCACTAACTCATGAGCAATGATATTTTAAAGGTTGTTTGGAGGAGTGAGTGGTGTAAGACAAATATAAGACAAGATCCTGTGAGACACTATAGCTAGTTTATCTAATATATAATGTCAGACTGATTTGTTTGTTGTGATGTGAAGAGGTTGGTCGTAACATAATTAAAGACCGGTTCCAGCTGCACACCGGGACTTTTACTGGTTACCTCCTTGACAGAGAAAACAAAAGTTGTGCTTTAATTTCAGGCTGTTTGGATCTAAATCAGGTGAACACTGATCTCCAACACATTTTATATGTGTCCTCCACAGTCAGCTGCTCAGCTCTTTCATGGTCAGCTATGTTTTATATCTTTTAAAACGAAAAGAAAGAGAGAAAAAATTCTCTGACAATTTCTTATTTTAGCGTGTCTTTTCTCTGGAAGCTTTGTAGCCTTGTTGTGGCTCCTCGTTCAGTGCTGCTTCGATACTCCTTTTATCTTTTTGTACATGAAGTCCTCAGCTTGCGGCTCCTCTCTTCCACTTCTGTCATGCAGCTCTGACTGCTGCAGCAACCAGTGCCGCATCTCCTTCCTGGGATTTCCCTTGAAATATTTAGTATTCGATAGGGCTCCTGCTTTGTGCAGTCGCACTCCCTCTCTAATAGGCTGTGAGCGCATTATAACACATAATAAAAGTAAACACTAAAACAATTTGCTCCAACACACCGGTGGATTTACATGATCTTATTTTCACACGCACTGGCAATCTGACACATTAGTTTAGAAACCCACAGCCTGTCTGCTCTCGGCTTTTACAAAGGGCAGATGACTGACAGTGACAGAGGAAATGCTGACGTCAGCCCCACAGAACCTCTCACCGTGTGAGTGTGTGTGTGTGTGAGTGTGTTTGTGCGTGTGTGTGTGTGTGTGTGTGTGTGTGTGTGTGTGCTTGTGCGTGTGTGTGTGTGTATGTGTGTGCGTGTGTGTGTGTGTGCTTGTGCATGTGTGTGTGTTTTACTGACAATCACATGTATTTTTATTGTCTCTCCATTGAGTTTATACTTGTTAGATGCTTTTGCTGTGCAGCTAAATTCCAATACTAACACACACGCACGCATGTATACACACACACACACACACACACACACACACACACACGCACACAGTGTTTTTACATGCATGTGAAAGAAGGCAGAAAAACAGGCTGACAGGAAGGACAGAGGAGAAAAGCTGGAGGCTGAGCAGGAGAGGGTGAAGGACAGTGTAAATCTAATGATGACACGTTGGGAGGACAAAAAAAAAAGAGAGAGACAGAGATTGCCCTGGCAGATCATCACACATAATTGGTGATTGAGGCATAATCAAAGAGAGGCTACATCAATACGAAAATTAGCCCTTCACTTTGCGCAAGACACTTAGAGACCAGGAGACACTCAGTGACGTTTATCATGTGTGCTGGCGGCGAGGAATAAAGGCTCACGTGGGATTATTCAGAAAAATTGCTTATGGATTCGCAGTTTATGATGTGAGCAGTAAACACATTTGTAATGCAGAGGAAACTGAGGCGCTTTCAAAGATTGATTAAGAATTTCTATTCTATTCTATTCTACAAACATAGCTGTGTAAACCGGGCCTAAATGATGACTTGGTCAAGAGTTGCATTTAATTTATATCATTTCTCCTCATTCTTCTCAAAGATATTAAAAACATTCCATTTTCCCATTGGGGAATTCCCAGTTCAACTGTGTCCATATTAAATATTTCACTTCCAAATTGTCGTGCTTTTCTTTTTCTCAATTAATAATCATCAACAGATAAATGCTTGAATTATAAATGATGCTATGGAGTTGTTGATGGCTTGGAGGTATGAATTAAAATCATGCACCATGTTGCATTGTGGGAATTGTGAGAACTCACCTCTTTGTATTACCTCATAATTGCAATAAAAAAGAATTGAAAAAATTAAATATCTCTGCCTTTTATTTTTCTTCTACTGCATCAGAATATGATGGATTGTACTTCAGAAAAAAATCAATGAATTCAGGCGAGTAAACAATGCACATATAGGAATGTCAAATTCAGAACCTCATCATTACTCTTAAGGAAACAAACCTTCATCGAGTCCCATCCGAATATTTCATCCATCTCTGACAGCCCTTAATCCAATTGAGGTGGTGGGAGGCTGGAGCCGATCTCAGCTAACTGAAGAAAGGTCACCACAGAGAGACAATCATCAGATTTTGGAGCTTATTTTTAAAATTATGGTGGAAAAAATGTTTTAACCTTTTATTACCTGCTTGGTTTGATCGTGTAACTTATAGAAAGCTTAAGGAAAACATTTATGGGATTTTTTTTTTTTCCATTGGAAGTGAAAAATTTTGCAAATTCAAAAAGTGTTTGATCAGTTTTTTTTTTCAATCTTTTTTACCTTGTTCTGTTATATTCTGAACTCCACAAAGTGATGGATGAAGTCTGAACCACAACCATGACATGAGCCGTTATAGTATATGTTTAGGTTTCTTTATCTTGCAAGTTTTATCTGTCTGTACATTTTGTTTAATGAGACAAACATAAATGTCCACATTTTTGGGTAATAAAGATTTGTACTTTGAGAGGAAGCCAAACTAACCTGAGAAGAGCCATAAATATGGAGAACATGAAAACTCATTTGAACTTCAACAAATTTGAAGTCAGCTATGAAGTAAGCGTTAACCATTACACCCTCATTTTGAATATCTTTTTTTTTAATTCCCAGACGAGGAGGAGGAGGAAGAGGAGAAAGGTGAGGAAGACGAGGAGAAGGAGGAGGAGCAGATCTGCACTTCAAACCACCTGCTGCAGACCTCTGCGAGCAGCTCCGTCTCCCTCGCTCTCTCCATCTCACCCGTGCTCCCTTTCTGTCTCGCCTCTGACAGATTTATTAAGAGGCAGAGATCAGAATGAGTCCCCGGCTCCCTCCTCTGCTCATCCCTTCACTTTCTCCTCTTCTTCATGGACTGACAGCATCTCCTCCCTTCTCCTCCTCTTTCTCCTGTCTCCCTCTCCGTCCTGCAGCCTGGGCCCTATATTCTGGAAGAGGCAGGAGAAATAGGTGATGAGGAGGAGATGGATGAGCATCCTGTCCCTTTGGCCTGCTTTAAAAGACTCTCCCACACTCTTGTTGGGGTAAACGTGTCAGCTTGCATCTTTTCCACGTTACAACTTGTCTTTTCTTATCTTCTTTTGTAAGAAAGTGTCGAGTTCTTCTCACCATCAGTTTTGGACACAGGTTTTTCTCAACTTCTTTTAATACGCTCATGCATTGTGGTGCATTTTAAGCCAGTGGTGAAATGAAAAAAACCAGCCAGCCCTGACAGATGTGTTTTCTCAATCTATGTTTTCCTGAAGTGGTGTTTCCTCTTTATTGAGATAAAAAAAAATAGTGAGACACGGGTAAATTGTGACAACTGTAGCTTCTTTCATAAGATGTTCTTGGAGCAGGATTATCAGCAGAGATGTAAGGGAAAATAAATGTGACAATCATGTGTTCAAGATGCAACTCATACTCAGGTTTTACTTATAGTCCAGACAATACGGTAATTTTACCTCAAGGCTAAATTAGTAATCTGATAAAACTTATGTGGTCCCAAACAAGCAGTAATCTCTTTGGATACCAGCATGTAGATAGATATTCTCCCTGTACACCTAAACACTTCCACTGCATCATCCAGGAATAAAATGAATCTCTCAAATGATGCTGAAAGAGACGAGACAGAGATGCCTGCAGGAAGGAGGGGGGAGACAAAGAGGGATGAAGACAGGGAGAGGCTGGAGACCGGGTTTCCTCCATTACCCCCTGGCCTCTGTGTCTGGCAGTGCGCGAGCGGCAACACTGCGCGGACTAGGCCAGTCACCTATCAAAGCCCGGCTAATGAATAGCCCTCTAATCCCCTCATTGAGATACAGAGAACAGGCTCGCTGCTAATGCTCTTAGACAGAGATGCACTCTTTCTTCCTCTCTCTTCCTCTCTACCTCTCTCTCTCATGCATACAATCTCACACACAAATGAAAATTATGCAAAAAGAAAAAACCCACACACACACACACACACACACAGAAACACACAATGGACAGGAAACACACAGGACCACGGTGGGCTACATTCACATGCAAACTGTGTGTGGAATATTGTGCAGGTGCCTTTGCTTCTCACACACAGTAGGACAATCCAACTCAACAATATTCTGCCTTTGTACACAGCTGTAAGCCGCCTTAATTATTCCCGAGCAGAGCGGATTTCAATAGGGGGGAAAGACAAGAGGCCCTCGTCACTGTGGAATCGCTTTAACGTGTTTGTTTTATCCCAGTTGTTTATGTGCGAGTTAGAAATATAAAGTCATTACGGTCGGATTTATGCCGAGACTTATAGCAGGCATGCTTTTTCCCACAATAAATCACTGGTGCTGTCGGGTTTTGATATTCTCAGCATGTCTGTCTCACATTTTCAAATGTAGTTTTTTTTTTTGTATTCTTTATGTCTTAATTTGGCTGAGCCACAACCAAAGAATGAGCTGGGTGAGCACCTTATAGAGAGTTAGTGAATTTGCAGGGTGTGTATGCGGCGTGACTCACTAATGAAGTTAGGATTGGTCTTGAGGAACGGATTTTGAGTGTATTGCATTGAGGATTGAAGATTAATGATGAGACTTCTTGATGGTGGCTGGAAGCTTGGCCATTAAATTAGCATCTGGGTACAATTAGCCCATTTTTTATAATGGCTAAATTATATTGGTATGAGACATTGTTTTAAGGGTGTGTGTGTGTGTGTGTGTGTGTGTACACTACAACAATTTAAAGAGAAAATTTACTTTTTTTCTGTTTTGATTTCATAACATGTTTGCGTTTTGAAAATAATGTTCATTTACTTGAAAACAACAGAAACATTGAAAACAATGTAATTATAGCATGCCAGACCATGAGTAGGCACTGTTATTCCTTTTGGTAATCAAACCACACACACACACATGCGCACAGAAAACAATACCTATAAAGTCATAAGCAATGGTGAGTACACACACATTAGTACAGACAGATAATGAAATTGGATTGTTATTACGGAGAATCTCAACTATAAAACTACAAAATCCCTGGAGAATATGGACTGAGAATCATGGCATTCTGTTATTGTCCATCTACTCACACATGTGCACAAGGACTATTCACTACCACCATGGTGCGGAGTTGAAAAGTCTCACCTGGGGTGCCGTTTTCAAAAAGTTGCTTTTTCAGTGACTACAAGCACCATCGTCGATGAGACAAGCAAGAAGCAATAAGACAGTTCCTGTCACAAAGCTTCTGCGTTGTTCTGCACTCGTGTGCGTGCAGAGTTTCGTGCAGGCGATGCTAAGCAGTGTGAAATGTCTGGAACTGGCCTGCCAGAACTGGACTGGCCTGAACTGGAGGACAGCACATCTGGGAGGCAAGAGGCGGGAGAGGAGGACGGATGAATGAACAGATGGATGACAACGAGGAAAAGCTGCAGCAGAACAGAACAAAGGACAGAGAAATGAGTGGCAGAAAATCTGCAGTGAGCCCTTTTATTTACACTGGCTGAACCTCCTGCTCATTATCATGCTGATGAATATTTATTTATACACACGTATAGATATTTATTCCTGGATTTTGGGTATTATTTGCATTGGCCTTGCTCTGACTCGGCGCATCTGGCCGCCCTCGGTTCTGAAGGGGAGGACGAAGTCTAGAGGCGGTTCTCGGTCTGAAACCAGGTCCAGGAGTGCTCCCTGATCCATAATTCATGCTGCTCTCTCTGACCTCGCTGTAAAGCTGCTCTGGGTATTAGCTACACGACTGGAGGCGGCCCACAACAGAACAAGACTTTTTCCTTTTTTGTGTGTGTGTTTGGTCTTGGAATCATTCCACTGAATTGGCGAAAGAACGACATTTTCACCTCTTGTTGTGTCGGTGACTCACTCAGCTCCAGATCTCCAGGAAAGACTTCATGTTTCTCAGATGACCCGTGTAAGCTGTGTGGGTCTGACGCCTTCAGAAACAGAAAAAATAAGATGATTCACATGAGCATCTTAGTTTTTTTGTGTTTGTCATCCTATTTACAAAAAAGCTGGGACACTGACTCGAATGCAATGTGTAAAACCATTCACTCTGGAATCAGTTGTAAAACACAAATCAATGAATTTGATCCCAGTGT
>OMNM01044644.1:0-14438 GCA_900302745.1 Parablennius parvicornis
AATGGAAACTCAAAATTGCTCCCAAACGGCTTTGCTTCAATGAGCTGCATCACCTTATCTAATGTAATTTCTATGAGAGTCTGTCTTGAACCCCTCTTTTTCTTTTCTTTTTTTTTTTTTTTTTTTTTCTTTTTCTTGTTTTTTGCAGACCTCACGCTGTCTCTCCTGCCAGGGTGTTAATGGGAAGTTGATGTGCTTGTTAGCAAATAAAAACTGGCAGTGGCAAGCTGTCAGTTAGGGGGTTGCTGGTATGTGCTTGTGCTGTTGTCATCCAACGCGGAGCCCCAGCTCTCGTCGAACGTATCCCTAATGCCTGGGAGTGCGGCGTGGTGCAGAAGCCCGTCAAGCATGTCTCCTACTTTCCTCTCGTCTTTTTTTTTTTTCCCCCTCCGTGTTTTCCGCCTCCTCCTCCTCTCAGTACATGACCTGCACTAAAACAGATGGTGGAAAGGAGTTTAGGGAGAAATAAGTTACAAGGACGTTGTTTGTGAAATTCAAAGCTGAGGAAAGAAAAATGCCAGGGGGACCTTACATCATGGAAGGAGAAAAGAAAAAAAAAAAGTGGCTGCACGAAGGAGGAGGGGGAGAAATGGATGATCCCCCAGCACAAAACATCTGTTAGTGAGGTGTCTTTGAGCGTTGAGTCTCAGGTGCACCGCTAAAGAGAAACTAAATCTCCAGCATCCAACGGAGCAATCATTTATTTTTATATTGCTGTGTAACACAACAGTGTCCTTCCATTCTTGTTGAGTTTGACAACTCAGTAAATGAGGCAGAAAGTTTGTGTTTTAATTGGGACATTAGCGCTTTAATATGCCACATTTGGCTCCGAGTAATTTTGTGAAGGATTGTCTTGCTTCTGAAAGGAAATTTGTTTAAGTTTTAGTTGGAATCTAAACACTCCAGATCCTGAAACAGAAAATCTTCAATAAATACACAAAGGATGACATTTCGAGTGAAGACGTCACCTTATGTGTAGTCTGGTGAAATAGAATACAATAGAGTACTTTATTAATCCCAGAAGGAAATTCTTCAAACAAGTACAGTACCTTAGTATTGTGTGGCAACCTGAATTCATAACAAATTGATGTGGTATAAAAATGACAAAATACAGTTATTAACCCCAGAGGGAAATTCCTTATTTACATCTTCTTAGACATAGGAAACATATTTTGCTGCACTTATTCTAGTCTCTCCCTATATTTATCCTTCAGTGTAGTGTTTTACACAGTGTTTAGTAATGAAATTCATGCAGACGTCTTTCTTCAAATTTTGATGGGTTAAAATAGGAATAGTAATTTGAATCTGCATGTGGTTCTGTTTTGAGAGGTAGCCTTTTGAAAATTGGATTAATGCTTGTTTTTTAAGGCTACGTCGTGAATGAATGGGAAATATATGTTTACATTAGGCCTTCATGGCAAACATTTTCAGTGTATCTGTGTCATACCATCAGTTTGGGGCAGTATCCAGGAATCATATTTTGATCAATGTGGACTTCTCTAGCTTCGGGCCATAGTCATTTGCATATACATTGCCTACCATTCCAATGCATAGCCAATGTACGTAGCCAATTATAATGGGGTGTCAGCACTTTTGAATATATAGATAATGAGTGCAACAGTAACCTGAGAGTGTTAAAAGTTGTACTCTCCACTGGAAAAAAAACTTCTAAACTTCCCAATGTTATAGACAGTATTTCAGTGTCTACATTAGAAATACCATTTTGTAATATTGCCATCTGCCATAAACAAGCACAACATCCCTATTTATCCAGCTACAATAAAGACTTGCTTGATGTTAATCACTATTTCTTATTGGCATATATGACTGATGTCAATATTTGTCATTTATCTGCTCTTCTGCAGATTTTCTTGGTCCTGACTGCTTGGCGGTTTCTTGTGAGTGCTGCCAAATCGAAAATTGGACTTTCCGAACTGGTTGCTTTCCGAGTTCACTCCAGCTGCAATGAACGTACCATAATAACAAGATGTTACATCACAGGTTATTACACACCCTGAGCCAATCTGGCTGCCTGAGCCACAAGTGTGAAAATCGGGCTGTTGAGTCTGTTGACTGTCTGTCACCTTCAACATCAGAAAAAAAAAAAAAAAAAAAATCCTCTGTGCTGTGCCAATCTACTCATCTCCTGTGTATGTGCAAGAAAGACCATCTGCCTCCTTGCAGAACAGATAAGCTTTAAAGACAGACATGAGTATATTGAGTGTTCCCGTTCGACTGTGTTTCTGCTGAAACAAAAGCACCTACAACTTCTTTGTAGAGCTAGCTGTTGTACCTTCAGGGTGGTTTCACTGCCGAGTTTTTCCCAAACTGAGTACTTGGATATAAATCTGAGATGAACACTTGTACATGAGCACTGTGCAAATGGATCATTGGAATTATGGAGTCATTTTTAAGTGCCATTTAAATGACAAAAGTTCAAGTGAAAAAGCATCGTTTTTGCGTTGGGAAGAAGTTGGATAGCTATTACAGATTAATCTCAACTATAAAGCTACGAAAGCCCAGGAGAATACGGACTGGGAGTCATGCCACTGTGGACGCCGCCATTGTTGTTATTGTCCATCTGCTTTTCATGGCGCCGCAGTCGACATGCTTTCAAAAAGTTCCCCCTTGAGAGTTTCTCTGATAAAGCATTTTTACATTATAGTAACATATTGTATTGTATTTCTTTATTTAATTCAAAAGTAAAAGAAAAACATAAATAGTCTTAAGATCAAAGCTTCTAAATCGAATGAAAAGAAGCAGTAGTGAAGATTTCTATTATGGTATCTGCCCCCCTTGTTACATCTCAATTCTTCTATCTATTATTTTTCAACCGCTGAAGTATTTACAGATTTATATATATTTTTAATCATGTTATGCGCCGTATTTACAATTTTTTCAAAAGAAAAGAGAAAAAGTAAATCAATCAATAAATCACAAAAAAATATAAACAAAACAAAAACATAATTCACAATCTGAAAAGAGACACTTGCTACAATTGCTATTCTATGCATTATTGTTGTTTGTTTTTTTTTAGAGTGTTAAAAAGTTTTATCCACACTGTTTATTGAATCTGTGAATCTCCTATCATGTTTATTGGTAGATTATGTAAAAACTCACCCTGATCACGAACCAAGCATCGCTAAATGTCTGACTTAACGACGATGGTATTTGAGCAGCAGACACGAAGACCAAAGTTTATGTCAGGACAGAAGTGAGAATGTGTGGGCAATTAGTTTTTCATATTTCCCTCGCAGTGGTTGTTAATGTAATCCCCGACTGTTGTAAACGCTCACTGGGTCATTTTCCACCCTGATCATCCTGTCAGACACATTCCTGACGAGAACGAGGGGCCGTTTTCAGAGCAGTCAGCAAACTAATTAGCCAGAGTGAAAAGTCTGGCCTCTCAGTGATCAAGCTTGCAAACGGTAACACTGATAAAGTTCTGCTTTTAATCACTGTTACCGGACGGTAATCACTCACAGGTCATTTGTACAGTGTGCTTCATTAAGCTGTGGTGATTTGGTTTTTGCTCTTTATTGATCCAGGTCTGAGCCTGCTGCTGTGGAGACATGAAAGAATACATTGTAGAAATACAATCTTATGAAAACAAAATATTCTTTTAGGATATAAAACTAAGTACAAACAGTTTGGAGAATTGTGTGTGATTCTGTCTTTGTTTTAGGAAGGCTTCTGTTGCAAAACCTGTTTATTTTCCCCATTTCAATGGTGCCACATTTGGAAAGAACATTTGTGGAATGTCCAGTAAGGCTGAGTATATGTGGAACGAGCCCTCAGCAAAACGTGCCAGATCTCCTTTGCCAATGTTGAATACATTATTCTGTTGTTGCGATTGGCTGTGGTTTGTAGTTACTGGAACCCCAGGTGCAGCCAATCAGGTGTTTGTATTAAATGCACAGAGATTTTCAGATGGGATTCTGAAACAAGGTCTGGGAATGAGCAATAGTCACCACCACATGGGGTTTCTCAGAAATTACCTCTAAAATATAGGAGTGTAGCGGACAGACTAATATTACTACGAGTATCAATAATAGAAAATGCAGCAGTCTTTTCTGCAGGTGCAACCGGTTGAGACTTGACCTTGAATGAAGGTTACCCTTGTTTGAATCAGTTGTATCACAAAGACATGTCACCAAAAACTAGCCTAAATGGAAGCTGCAATGATTTTCTATGACGTTCATACAAAACAAAACAGCCGATTGGACATATGATTCGACATGCAGCAGAGAAATATTTTCAAATGTATGAAGAAAAGGTTGCAAACAGTCCCAACCCCCAATCTTACTGTTTACCTTATTGAATGTATTTTAGAATAAGAAAATGTCTTCTTAGGCCCCACTGACATGACTGTCTCAAGAGAAAAGCATTGTTTTTCTGCTTCTCAAAAATGTTTTAAACAATTCCATTTCTGGCTATGGCAGAAATGCTGAAATGTAGTTAGCACGTAGGGCCTCTAATGAGTGCTGTTGTTTGTTTTTGTATTAAAACCACACACACATATACATGGACATTCGTATTGACACACAATTCATATAGTAGCGTTTCCGACTTGCAGTTGAGTCCGCTACCTCAGGGTCCGGCCACAGAGACGTACACATGGTTTTCTTAATCGTCATACTTTCATTAATTGATTAAGCGACGCATGCACACAAACACACGCAGCTGCCTTTTTCAGGCTCCACTCCTCCGCCTGTCACCCGGTCTCTGGACGGATCCCCAATTTTATGGGGAGAGAGATGATGAGCCTCTAACGATCTGCAGCTGAGGCCCCATCGCCTCTCTTGCATTTTCCCTCTGATTCCACAAAGATGGAATCGGAGCACTTAAAGAGAAAATCTGTTTTCAAAGGCCTTTGACCACCATTGTCGTGTGAATGGTGACCTTAGACACAACTTAGGTTTTCCGTTTCCTGTTTGATAATGAAAAATCATACAATTTTCCAATGAATAGAATTTTCACTGGGGCAAACCAATTCTCAGCTATGCTGCTCATTCCACAAATACATATTTCATTCCAATTCAAACTCCCCATTTGAAGCATTGTTCAATAAGATTATGATGTACCAAATATTCTCAGTTGTTTGTTCAGTTTTGTTCCATCTTTTCTATCGCTCTCCCAATTTTAGGTGCAATGTTCCTTTCGACAGCTAATTGCTGCAGCTTTGAATTTAGACTGTTTTTCGTGGGTTATTGCATCGTTCTGTCAGGATTTCCAATTCGGTTATCTGCTGGAAATGTATCAAACAGAAGTAAAACTGTCTAAAATATGCGCCATAGAAGTTTGCTCAAAATTAATGTGTTGGTATTTAAAGCTGTACAGAAAAAGATAAGGAACGAATGTTATCCATCACACGCTGATGGAAAGCATTAGGTGAGCTGGTAGTCCAGCTACAGTCGACTTGGAATGCATGTCGGAAAGCCTTCTTGTTGCCTGGCTGCTGTGTACTAATTAGTACAAAAGTGGTGGAGGTGGATTTAGATGGAAGGGAAGACGATTGCTTCCTGTGAACACTCCATGTTTTATTAATCTCAAAATGCACATGCATTTTAAATCCCAGCATATATACAAACATGTAATGCATGCTCACTGAGCCCTTCTATGTATTACACATACTATGTAGGTACTTAGGTTTGTAGGTTTAGGTATGTAGGTTATAAAAGGTAGTAAAGTGAAATTTTAATCAATGCAAATAAAACTAACTTCAATGGGACATTTCTTCCTATAATTAAGATGTAAAAAAAGTGTGCATGTAGCTGTGTTACTTTACTGTTGCTGTAAAGTTTTTAAATTCAGAGGTCATGATTAACAGCAGATATTTCTATCTGCAAGGATGTTGCAATCCTCAGCAGTAATCCCGAACTGGATATTTTGCATGTTTTTGTAAGAAGTAGAGATACGTTACCAACATGCACACAACTGCTATATAGAAAATATATATAGTTTTATTTAAGAAATCCAATAAAGTCATAAATAAATAACATTTGATTAAAAAAAGTTGTGTTTTATCCATTTCCATGAAGACTGAGTCGAAGCATTCCAAGAAAGTTCCACTTTCTAAGCTATTTAGGTTGTTGACAACAGTCATGAGCTCACAGAAACGTGAGTCATTTCAATCCAGGGATGGAAGTGTTACAATAATGCTTCTTTCCATACTGCTTGAATTCCAGCATTGGTGCACACACTGCTATCATGTGAGCAACAAAGTGTAGAGAGAAGAATTGATGCAGCGCGCAAACTGCCCTCCTGTGATTCAAATTTAGAAACTTTGACTTTTTTTAAGTTTTCACACTGGAAAAGCCTCCTCCTTGTTTGTGCCTGTTTGATTGGGGTTTTGAACCCTGCCACTGTGCAAACAGACGCATGAATGTGTCACACACTGCTTCCCTGCATCCCCCTGTGACATGCAGAGCGACTGAGCAGCAGAGAGAGTGACAGAGAGTTAAAGAGTTTCTTTTTTAGTGTAGTGATCCAACCTGTCCAGGAACCTACATGCACGCTCGCTTCTGCTCTCTGTTGTGACAAGATGTGGAAGTCATCACTTTCCTTTCTGACAGTCCAAACTTTCATTCAGCTAAAGTGCTGTTCTGTAGGAGAAATAAAATATGCCCGAACAAAAAAAACCACACGCTGGGGCTACATACCGTTGAGCAGGGAGGGGATGGGAGGACACATCCGACTGATGGCTACTTCAGGGCTGCTGTTATAGATTACTGTCTTACGGGTATGGTGCAGAATGACTAGTGTGATAGAAGGAGATCCTCAATGAGCACCAGTCACATAAAAGTGAGTTATTCTGGACATGTTAGACCTGTGCAGTGAGAAATTTAGAATTTCTGCTATCAAACAAACAATACTTATACTGCTATAAATTCAGAGTGCAACAGAGGCGACGTCCCTCACAGCAGTAATATTATTAAAGTAGGGGTTTGCGTGTAGATGGACCAATGGCAACTGACATTTGCTAAGCCTCGCTCCTGAACGCAAACAAATACTTCCGTTTTGTTTCAGCGTCTTTGAACAGTCCCCAAAATTCTGTGGTTGAAATTAACAAGTGGTCAGTGGTTCCCTTAAAGACCTCAGTCTCAGTTCTCATGCAAGCTCCAGCAGACGGGGTGAGAGGACGTGATCTAGATTGCAATGTATTTTGAGCATTAAAACATACAGAACTAACCGTGCAAATCATAAGGAGCAGACGCAGAAAGAAAAAGTTGGAAAGTCTCATTGCAGACGGAGGTGGAGTAGTGAGAAAAGCGCTCGTTGATATCTGGTCTGAAGACTATATATCACTCGGTTTGTGGCTACCGTTTAGCTATGAGCTAATTTACCTTGTCACCACCGGCAAAGATTCCGGTTTCGGTCTGGACCAATCAATGAGCCTTGTTTCTTCGATACTTCTTCTCTTGTCAGTGTCTCTTTTTGGGCGACAACGCCCCCATATGAGCAGCTTTTGTAATTGCATGATATTTTCCTGGCCATTTGATCCACTTTCCCCACTGGGGTGAACCAAGTCCCAGACAATCCCAATATGAAAGGCCTCTAAGTCAAACTCATAAGGAGCTCAGACTTTTAGCAGCGTTTCAAGTGAAAAGGCATTGCTTTGAAGTTTTTGTTTCAGAAAAGTTTTGTAAATGATGTTCATTTGCACAAAAACGGCAGGTATTGCCTGACAATTATGTAGTTTTCATTTGAGCCACTAGTGGTTACAGTTTTTATGTAATAGCACCACCTATGTATGCACAAAGAGAACGACACGGTATAAACATTGAAGCTCCGTGAAACCGTCCTTTATTATCATACTGTCCCATTCAGCACTGGTTGTTTTGTACGAAAACAAAAAAAAAAGTCTCCCCATGTGATCCAGATGATGGTGCAATAAATGTACACTGTCATGGAGATGGATTTTCGAAAATTTGTACCTTGGGAACTGTTTTCAAAAAGTTGTGTTTTCAGTGGCTCTGAGCACCAGTTTTGTAAACAGACTCCCAGAATGCCCGTTTTGTGTTCCGAGTTCTAAATGTCATGTAAATGGGGCCTGAATTAGTATTTTTCTTCAATACATACAATAGTTGACTGCTGATGGTCAAAATAATGACTGGTTTACTCTAGTGGTCACGTTAAGTATGACAGTGTGGTGAGAGATTAAAAAAAAAAAAAAAAAAAAGGAATGACCTGAGGACAAGGAAGACTGCTCAACAAGTAAAGTTTAAAACGGACGAAGCCGACAATCTGCAGCTGTGGTCCATGGAGCCGAGGGAATGAGCCAGACAGGGTGGGTGAACAGCTTGACTTAAAAAGACAATCTTCACCTAACCTGGAGAGTGGTAGTGGTGTCGGAGATGGAGTGAAGGAAGTGAAGTCTGAGAATCAGTGGTGCATGAGCCCTGCCCATCAACCTGGGGAATTGGAGAGAGACGGAGACAATTGTGGTAGCCAGATGATGACGAGTAAAAAAATGAACAAATCACCACTTAAGGTGGAGTTAGGAGTGGATTTATGAAACAACAGAAGAATTTCACCTTAAGCTTGGACAACATATTCACCAGTGGGAAGACGGTCTTTGATTGCACTTAAGTAAATCTTGTAACACCTAAACACTAACGTCTCTTTCAGAACCTGATTTTATGTTCGTGTCTACTGCTGCACTACACCTGCCCTGCCACTGATACCAATATTTAAGAGGAATGGGTCCATTCACTTGCAGGCATCATATACCCCCAGGGTATGATTGTTTTTAACAACCCAGGCTCCCTGTTGCAATCCCATAAAGTCATAATGACCCGATCGCCGCATGTCTCCACAGCAGCCTTGTCGTCTGGTTCCTTCGCTTACTTACAAACATTGACCAAATTCAACAAGCTATTTTTTTTTTCTATCTCTCTCAGCATTTATGTGTGAAAATGTGATCACGAAAGAGATAAACAACTACTTCAGCTTCTACGCAGCAACAAATTATCTCCATCGTGATTACACATCAAAGCCTCTTAGGGTAGAGAGAGTGGGGAGGAGTGCACAATGCAACAATAGATTTGGTTAAAGAATAATTATGATCAGTTTCAAGCAAGGCTCCAATTTTGTAGTTCTTTTTTTTTTTTTTTTTTTTAATCTTTTCATCAATTCTGCACTTAATCAGCACAAACTCTAAGGCTGAAAACACACTGTGGGGCTTACAGTTTGATTGGAGGATGTCGCTCATAAGGAAGTTTCCCTCAGACCAATTATACAGGCAACTTTCTTTTTTTTTTTTTTTTTTTCTTAAAGCTTAGCATTTTTCATAAGATGTGACACCAGTCACACACTTTTCAGTTGATTTTCACTTGGTTTCTGTCACTCTTCTCAGTTTTTGACAAAGCGGAATAAATGGAATAAAGAAGTAGCGCCTCAAACACACAAAACTAGATAGTTTAGGGTATTTGTGCTGATGAGACCTGACTGGCACGGTGACATCACATAACGAGGCTGCAGTTATTTTGAGAATACCTGCAAAGATGCCTTTACCCAAACATTAACTAAAATCAAGCTGATGACTAGAACAAAGTAGTATGTGTGTGTATGCATGATTTTTTTTTTCTTCTGTTGTTGTGACCATACGTAATGAGTAGATGTGTGTGTATCTACATTGGCAGTATCACGTTTGTAGCTTCACAATAGTGTAAATCGATGAGGAGGTCCCTCACATAAGTACTCACTGCGTGCGTGAGTGCTTGTTGGATTGTGTGGTCACTGAGAAATACCCACATCCACATTTAGAAAATGTTTCGCTGTTGCGTTTCTGTTTCAGAAACGTTTCACGTTGACACACATGCCAATGTCAGAGATGCTGAAAACGATGTAGATTTCATGTTAGGCCACTAGTGGGAGATGTTTATTTTTTTATTTTTTTGTGATTGAATCCAGACACATGCAGAGAACAATATGCTATAAACATTAACATTGGCGAGTATATGGATTGTTATTATGGGTGAGTCTTAACTATAAAACTATCTGCGAAAAGACTGAACTGGAGTGTTTTCAAAAGGTTCCATATTGGGAGTGTTGTGTTGTGTAAATGGACACCCAAAACACTAGAGAAGTTTTGTGTTTTCACTTGAAAACATCGTTTTAAATGGGGTCCAGAGACAGTCCAGACAACAGCCATCATCATTTTCCACTATCTGATATACAGCAGAATGACGGCTGAGTTCTTTTCACTCTAGTTGGATATACTGCGGCAAAGCTGAAAAGAACATGGCTCCTCACAATACTGAACCCTGAAATAATTAACACCTGTAATGGGAAAAAAAAACTGGCTTTAAAATCTTAGCTCAGAATCTGTAAGATGTTTGGTGCATTGGCTATGCACTGTAGGTGTTTTTGTGGAACCGTGAAAACAAAAGAGATGACCATGAAAAGATGCCTCAAAGCGGCATCTGGGGAAAGGTAATGGTTTTGGCAGAACGAGCAGTTGAAGGTCTCGAAACTAAGCGAAAAGCATTCGCGTGAAGAGAAACCCCTCCAGAAAGAAATTCTCTCCAGCACGTAGGCGTTTTCTCTTCAGTAATCAAAGACATATTCATGACCTCTGAATGTTTAGCACAAGATGCCCCTGTAAATCTCCAAAACACAAAGGGCAGATTGCAGGGATTCAAATAGAAACCAGTGGTGTTGATATTGATGTAATGACGGGACGGGGGGGGAAAGCAGCCTTTTATCAAAACACTGAAAGATGAAAAGCGTGGGCTTGGTTGGGCAGGAGTGATGTCAGCTCTACAATTCAGCCATATACAGTATAATGAAAGAACACAGTTCGGCGAGAAATTGAGGTACAACAAAATGGACAAAGCAACCAAGGAGGGTCTCATGGTAGAAGACAATCTGGGATACTAACACTAAGGATCAGGTATCTCAGTCCGTCCACTGAGTGAAGGAGCCGACTTAAAGCAGAGAAGAGCTGATTTCACGCCGCTGTTTGACGACCTAGAAGAGCGTCTCTGTGAAGAATACAAAGGATCTGGCATTTTCAAGTGAAATAAGTAAAAGTTTTATTGCTTTTCGGTGTCTGTTCACACTACAACATTGCTCGGAGCCACTGAAAACATGCAGCTTTTTGAAAACGGGCCCCAAGAATCAACCGAAGACCTTTCGTTCACATCTTGAGAGTCTGAGCTGGAGAAGCTTGACATCAATACGTTACTTTTCTTATCAGTTTCTCGGGCATTGCATTAATCTATTTGCATCTTTGGCACCACTTGTCCAAATTGTAGATGTCAGTGTTTGTTTTATTCTTATATTTTTAACAAAACATTAACAAAACAACAGCGTGGAATTTAACCTGCATCATCTGCAAATTGTGCTGATCGGAACTAATTCTTAGAATTCGGAGAGGACATTACATTTGGCTTTTACAAGCAGAAGCTTGGTATAGTCTCATGGTGAATATCCCTGTTTACAATCCTCGCTTGAAAGTCTTACTTTATTGAGATTGTTTGCATGTTCCTGTGCATGTGTGGTTCCTTTAACTTGCTCCCAAAACAAAACATGCATTCTCGTTGAAGTGGTGACAATAATTTGCCCAAATTCAAAATGTATGTGTTGCTCACTGTGTTGTCCCTGTAATGGACTGATCACCTGTGTGCTGCCTTTGTAGATAGTCAGCCGGTTTGTCTGCAGCTTCAAGCTAAAGGAAAAGCTTACCAATGCAATGTTGAAATGCCCTGGAAACGTTAGCCACTCTGTTAAATGTTGTACAGTCAGTTAAATGGTTCTGCTCCAATTTTCAAAAGCATATTGTGATCTGCTTCAATCCCTCAGATCTGACCAAAAGCGTCCAACGTTAAAGTTTGGGTTGAAACTTAATATGTTTCGTAATCCTGTACAACCTTGCACTGGTAAAGTCATGTTTATCCTGTGGGATATCTGCTAATCGATTTACAATCATTAGCCTTCCATGAGATTTTATCAAAAATTCGCCCAAGTCTTGCTCATGGTCAGGGGCTATTTCTTCCAACTCGTGCTTCGGGGGTTTCAATGAACGTTATGCTTTTTTTCTTTTCCAGTGCCTCGACTCAAACTTCAACTCCTGCTGAAAATGTGGCCTATCCACAAAGAAATGTACACTCCTGCTTGCAGCTATATTTGATATTGATTTTGCTGATCCTGACACCGGTATTATTAGTATCACTTCAAAACCAGCTCTTGTGCGATCATCCACACCTATCAATAGCGAGCCTGAGCTGTCATGTTCAGTTAAGTACAAAAGTAGCCGGTACAGGCAACCGCTGATGACCCTGTGGCTTCCACTGTCTTTTAGCTTTTAATGAGGAAGGATCCTACTGTGAATCACAGCTGAGCTGAAAATAAAACCCTCAAACACTGTTGAAGGCTCCTGATTAGGTAGCAGTGCTTCTGCCAAATGCAGCCCGTCCACTTTGAAGATCTGTTTGTATCCTCTCATCAGCTAACTAGCCACCAGTGGCTCTATTGATTGTGGGTTGGTAAACCATGCATCTGCGAATCATCAATCAGATGGATCAGATGGATGAAAAAAGAATTTCAATTATAAAAGCACTTTGGATTGTATAAGAAACTTTACCATTTTTTGTTGACTGAAATATTGGGTGGTTTCTTCCTAGTAAGTGAGCCAGAAAGGAATCTCCACTGTCTTCTGTTTCAGGGAAAGAAGCCTGCCATAACCAGTAGTGTTGAGTTCCTCTGTTGCCGTTTCCGTAATGGGAATATATTACGGAAGAGGATTGTAAGTCCTGTGTCCAGCCCTCCAGCCTGGAGGGCGAATGGAACGCGCTCGGTCAGGCCTCTCACCTTTGACCTCTCTGGCATGATGTGTCTACCAGCACAGCTCTTCTGGACAATTGTCAACTTTGTGAAGTTTTACTCTGGGAGGAAGTTTCCACACATTTTAAAAATTTTCAAAATCAGAACCTCAGAAATCGTCAAAGACAGAAATCAGAAGCATAAAATAAATTGAAAAAAAAAACACAGATATCAAGGACAAATTACCATGAGCCACCAAGCTGACAAACTGATCCTTTCTGTCTGAGCAAAAGCCCTGTTTCTGAAAAAATATATATTTTTTAAAGTTACGAGAAAAAGTTCTGTTGATTGAAAGAACAAATTCTAAAGCGCAAAACCATTAAATCATCAACTGTAGAGTTTGTATATTATATCAGTATCCCAACAGTATTGTCACATGTGTAACTACTATAAGGAAGCCCACACACTCAATACATTCCTTGCTTTCTTGCTTTCTTTTTCTTTGTTTTGTTTATATGCATCATCTAATTGTATAAACTGGACAATCTTTTAACTGTTTACAGTTGGGTGGGTATTTTTTTTTGTAACATAATTTTCTGTGGTGTGAAAATCTGTGGCACAAAAGTGTGATTTGTTTTAAAAGCATCTCCAGTGTGTGAGCAGAAGTATTCAATCGTCCCAGCTGTTCCTTTAAGTGCTGAATCACAAATTCTAACAAAACCAAGAGAATATCGTTAGTGTTTTGTCTTTTGATCAGTGTGTCTCAGTGTTAACATACGTCCAGTAATCCCATAAATATCTGTCCTTTGTCTTTGGCTCAGCACTCCAATTTTCTGCTGTTCTTGAATATTCATCTGCCAGTTAATTAAATTTAATTGTCATGGCCTGATTTACTGAGATCCTGCGTAAATTACATGTCCACACAAATGGATTGCACTTTCAGTTTCCCCGTGTTTTGCTGGTGATCAATTATAGATGACGCCATGAGTCACGTCATTGACAAATAGTTGTATTCAAATGAGGCTTTTAAAGTAAAAACAGTTTTGAGATCTGCTGGAAGCCTCAACACAATAACAACTGCATCTTTGCTGACGGCTGTATGCAACACTTTTTTTAAACATGTTCGAATCAGATGCCATTTTGACACTTTAACTTCTTTTGGAAACCCACTTTGTTATTTTTACACCAACTGCTATACCAACCTACATGCCAGCCTTAAGCCTAAATTAAACTCCATACATAAAAGACACGTGAAAGCTAAGCATTACTGCGAACCACCTTGAATCAATCACTTTATTTATATGGCACTTTTTAAACATTAAATGAAATACAAAGTGCTTAACAGGGGTTAAAAGCAATGCAAAGATAGAAACAAATGTAAACACACACAAGCAGGTAGTTTGTGGTCAGTGGTAGTGTGTAGACATGGCAGGGCCCTGAGGACTGAAGTGAGGAAGGGACTAAATTGGGGCCCGTCCACACTGGGAGTGGCTCGGCCTAGTACCAGGCCACCACCAGTGTAGCGACCCTTGAGAGGAACCACCGGAGATAAAAGAATTATAAGATAAAAGAGATAAATGGATAAGAATGCACGTAAATGTATATGTACATACACACCTATATATACACATATATGAACAAAGGCACATTCACATATACACACACATACA
>OMNM01044646.1:0-13881 GCA_900302745.1 Parablennius parvicornis
AATGAGAAAACCCCCCCCCCCCTCCCCCCTCAACTTTTTTCAACTATTTGGACCAGTATCCAATAGTCACGCTGAGAGAAATCGATGAAAAAGAGATACAGGCAAAACCTTTCTACAAGCAGCATCACCCGGGGACGAAAACAGACTTTCATTGTGAAATATAAAAATCTGGACGATGTGCTTTCGAAACTCATTTAATTTCATTCTCTTCCTCTTTTCCCTCCATCTCTGTTCATTAGGAATCAGTCATGATGCAATTCTGTGGAAACAAGTTGGACAAAAAAGATTTCTTCGGCAAGTCCGACCCCTTCCTGGTCTTCTACAGGAGCAACGAGGACGGCACGTGAGTCGCTCCCTCTCCTCTTTCATGTTGGGTTTAATCCTTCCCTGCATCCCAAGGAAATTGGTTTCATCGATTTGCCCCAGATCAAAAGCCAGGCTGCCTGTTTAAGCATGTGTGTGAATGACATGTGCAGCGTGCATGTGTGCATGTGTGTGTGTGTGTGCGTGTGTGTGTGTGTGTGTTGGAGAGCAATTGGTGGCATGTGTGTGTATGTATGCGAGTCCAGCTTCGACCCAGCTCTCTAGGCGCACTGCCTTCAATCCTGCAGTGTGTTGCAAGTCAGATAGGACCGAGTGCTCTGAGGGCAGAAGATACCAAGTCCACCTGCTTGCCGGGGAACTAATGAAATCACCACTTGTCATGGTGTGTGTGGGTGTGTGAGATTATGTGTGTGTGTGTGTGTGTGTGGGTGTGTTCAGGACTCACTTGAGCTTTCACATCAATTTAAAGTAGAAAATGAGGTGAATTTTTTTCTTCTCACTATGATGTTTATATTTCTGCTGACAGTCACCTCTCCTCATTTTGTCTGTCATATTTTGGCTTCTGAAACTCTCTGCTTATGTTTTCCTTATTTTTTCTTAATCCCTTCACTCCATTTACTCCCTCTTGTCTCTGCAGGTTTACCATCTCTCATAAGACAGAGGTGAAAAAGAACACACTGAACCCCGTGTGGCAGGCCTTTAAAATCCCCGTGCGGGCTCTTTGCAACGGTGATTACGACAGGTAAGCTCACTTTTTTTCATGGATAATACGGCGGCTTAAATGCAA
Source organism: Parablennius parvicornis (assembly GCA_900302745.1). Lineage (NCBI taxonomy): Eukaryota > Metazoa > Chordata > Actinopteri > Blenniiformes > Blenniidae > Parablennius > Parablennius parvicornis. The sequence goes on from OMNM01044646.1 coordinate 1,112, forward strand.
CACAAGCAAACCCAGACAGCCATCTGAATCACCCAGGAGGGTTATTTTCAGCATCAAACATATTGAAAATGTCATGCATGCTCCTGCACTGTCTTAATGGCCCCTTCTCGCTTTTCTAACACAAAGCATAACACAGCTGGTTGTGTATCTTCCAGGCTATATTTGCTCAAACTGTATGTTCTAAGTGAGAATTAATTAGCTGCATTAACATGTTTGCATCAATTACCGTCCATTAACTGCCAACTTGTCACATTTTTCGAAGATCATTTTCCAGGTTAGGTTGTGAATAATCTCTTTGTTGTTCACATTGTACTGGAGACACTAAGTGAATACAGTTGATGAATGTCACGTTTTGACGCCACTTTGTTGGACTATGCATGAAAAGTTATGTGCCTCAGTCTTTTTTTGACAGATGAGTTATTTTATCATGCAATTATCTAGTTTATATTTAGTTCTCTAAGCCTGTTACTTATCCTCGTGTGCAAATGAGAAAGCAACATATATATCTGTGGTCATAACAGGTCTTTATGTATGAATGTGTTACCTGATGTTTCTTAGGAAAAAGAAGTGGAAATTCAAATGACCATCTGCACGAAGAAACATTTTAAATAGACATCTTTGTATCGGGGAGATCTTTATTTTTCTTGCTTTTATGCAAGTAGTAGCAGCTCTCAGATTTGGTAAGTTAGACTGTAATCTACCATTGATAGTAGCTCAAATTAATTTTTGATATTATTTGAGGGCATTCAATGGGGTGACGGCTTTATCTCATTTTCTGTAATGTCATGCTCGGTGGCACGAGATGAGAGGAAGTCAGTAGTTTATCAGCATTTTGTTCATGGATGAGCTGAATTTCAATGTGTTGGAGCCGCTGTCCACCACACGGGTGATCCCAGAGCTGCTGGGGATGCAGATGTTTGTATGTTTGTAATAGTTACAAGATTTTGATTCATCTTTAAGTAATTCAATTTCATGTGGGTCTGCAATTTATTTATTTTTTTTCATTACAGGACAACCTGCACAGTTTCTCCCAGTAAAAGTGCCCCATTTAAGTCAAGCACTCTTTATTTTAGAATTGCAGATGATTGGACATAATTAATTGAAATTTTTCCAGTTTAGCACATTGTGTGTGCGCCATTAGTCCGCATTGCCACAGTTCTGTCTTAAAAACATTGTGAATTAAATGTTTTATTCTTTAAAGTACGCAACATAAAAGCCTTTATCTTTGCAAAAATACACTTTTTGTACAGTATTAAACATCAGTAATATATCTGAGACATCAGATTATTGATTTAAGCCATTTTTTGTAAAAGTACAGATTCAACTTCCCGACTGAAGATACAATACAGAACTTTATTGATATTACAATTGGACACAACAGCTTAATCATTAATAATGTTGCAGATCATGACTGTTTGCAGCCTCCGCAGCTTCATTGGTAAAAGGTCTAAGAAGTTACGCGTCACTTCTAAGAGTGTAAATAGTAGAAAGCAGTGACTTCTGTGGGAAACCTTGAATAAAAAGTTAACCAATTTTTCAGGTATCTGTCCTTTCACATCTTCATCTGGTGCAGTTGTGTTCTCAGGAGTAGTAGTGAGAAAACGGAAGCTCGTCTCTCTTTCTTCCAACCATGCGTGTCCATCTCCTGTGTTGATAGCAGCGGTGTGCTAAAAATGGCACATGGAAGCACACAACAGGATTCGGCTTAGCTGAGCTAACAGACAGCGGCATCGATCTGAAGTTTGTTCCGATAAGCTTATTGGACGAGCTCAGTCACACCGTGCCTTATCAACAGGAAACTCACTGAGCAGTGCACATACAGTACGCACACATGAATGGGGCCTGGGGATAGAGATAAGTGGGAGCTCAAGCTTGCAAACAATGGAGAAGTGTCTGGGTGCTCTGAGGTGCTCCCCCAGGCTTGCGCTCGCACACTCCTCGCTCACGAACGCACACACATGCTGCAGGGCTGCTGGATTAACAAGTGAAATCACTGGCAGTTTGTAGTTGCATCATCAAAGCTCGGAGTGACGGGATGTCTCCTGCTGAGATGTGGCACAACACCGGCTTAATAAGACGCCCGCCCATGAACACATGAAAGCGTGCAGGCATTTTCACGTAAATAGCTCCGCACATGCTCGCTTCTCTCGAGAGGGGGGAGTGGTGTTGGCGCTGAGGGGGTGGAGGGCGTATTCATCCCAGGAGTGTCCATCATTATCAGCCCGTTCGCACTCCTTCTCCTCACCTTTTAGAGCTCCCTTTCCACTGATATGCACCTGGCACTCCGTGCAGCCCTGAGGCCTATTAATGGCAGTTTGTATTTCTCCGCCCATCCCATGATGAAAGATGAAGACGATAGAGGAGTGCAATACTGGCTCCAAATTTATATTAGGTACCACTCGGATATCTCAGAGAGCCGTCGAAGGTTCAAGTTCAGAATAAGTTCATGCAATATTAATGAAATCCTACTTTCTGGTTGCAAACTTAGAGTCCGGTATTTGAGACTTCCAAATGTGTCTGTGAATTTACTGTCGGAATGAGAAAATATCCACTGAGAGAACATGATTGGCACATTTATCCTTCGTCCTCTCTTTCTCTGTTCTCTTCACAATAGTTTTAATTAGATATTTTTGCTCCATTATCCTTTTGCTCAATCCCTCTCCTCTGTTTCGCTCTCCTGCTTCTGTCAGAGATGCGTGACCCTCATGTTCTTAAGCTATTTGTAGATGGAGCGATAGCGTCGACATATCTGCCGCTTGTGGGCTTTTTTTCCACCCCAAATTCCTTCATAAGCTATCATAGCATGCAGAAATAGACATTTTTGGAGATGAGGGGGGCACATTACCAAGGGCAAACACAGTGACAGGCAGACGGTGCGGTGGAATGATGATAAGCAACATTTACAAATTGAATAAGCTTCATTCTGACTGTCAAAACAGTGCTGTGCATATTTTATCAGCATGCGTCATTGTGTGTATTTTGGGGGAAAAAACACAACATGCAATGCTATAGTGTTTGACCTGGTTGTTGTCTTGTGCTTCTCTCAACAGAACAATTAAGGTTGAAGTTTATGACTGGGACAGAGACGGCGGGTAAGAACTCTCATTTCCATTTATTTTACCACCGTTTTGTGGGTGTGTCATCTTCTATAACTCAGACATTGTTTGTTTTATTCACTTAATAAGAATCCCCAATACAAACAAAGCTGTGGATCTTTGTTTTCCACGAGCGTTGGGACTTCTCGAGGTTCTCCTAATGAAAAAACATGTTTATGCATTTTTGTCAGTTTGATAGCCCCTATTTGTTCTCTTAGTTTGTGAGTTTCCAGGCTGTTATAGTCTCTCTTCAATAAACACTAGTGCAAGAGAAGATACATTTTTTTGGGGGCCCATAGGTTCTCCTCACCTGAACACTGGCCCCCGAGAAAACCTTTTTTGTTTTTATGGTATATGAATCTAACATTAATTTGATAATTACTGTTGGTGCCTTTAATCATAAGTCCCTTTTGCATGTTTATTTCTTCTCTATTCCCTTACACACTGCATGAAAGTGAATGAAACACTTGCTCTGGAAACAGCTTTTTTGTTATTTTGTTGGGGGAATGAAACTGTATATTATTGATGACCTGTATATCATTATCCGTATAATGTTTTTTTTTGTTTGTTTTTTTTTGTCAAGTTACTCACCCACATTAGGTTCTCCTGGGCACATACTGGGTCATGATATGATCTTTGGGTGTGTGATTTTCATGGCCACTGCAAGTTCTTCCAACCAAACAGTTTTTGGTCTCTCTTAGCTGCTATAGTTCACAGTCACTCTATCACTTGTTTGTTTTTTGCTGATGTGGCACAACTTTAAAGCCCCATTGATATAATATGTTTTAATCAAGTCAAGACTCCTACAGACGTATTAGTTATTTTCCTGCTTCACCAACAAGGTGGAGCTTTTAAACATATTGTAGCTCTGTTGACAATTTCTTGCTTTGATATATGAACCTGTTTAATTTTCTGCACTTTATGTGAAACTTCCATCAGAAGATCTCAGATCTTAACTCTTCTCTCTGTACTACAGATTTTAAGAGACTAATAAAGATCTGAGAAGAACCAAATGTCAGAGCATTGCCACTTTTACAACTTTAAATGTGTTTTATTTATTGTGCGTATATGAGGGGAGGAGGGAAACGTTTTAGGAGCATGAGACGTCTGACTACATTTTCCAATGCAAGAGTAGAATAATGATTAAAACTGATCAGGATCATCTTCCCCTGTTTCGCAATCTATTCTTAGAATTGTGTGTTTATTACCTGGGAGCTGTACAAGTATTTATTGTCCCACCTGGAGGTTTAACGAGTGACGTAAACTAAAGTTCGTCAGACGGGCGCTTCATTGGCTGTCAGCGCCAGTTGTTTGCGAGGCAGTTTATTTTACAGCTTCATTAAGTTTGGGTGTGAGATTGATGGGCGACGGGAGTCATCGGACAGATATTAATGTGGTGTCCACCGATAACCTGGGAGCTGGAAATCACTGATAACCAGACAGCAGTGCATTTCCTTATTGCTTCTTGTCTTGATTACATTTCCATTCAACATGTCGGCTTCCTGTGCAAATTCAATCTAATCCGAGTTGCACATAATTAACGCCAGTCTATATTTCAGTGGGTGAGTGAGCTGAAAAAGACGAGTGACTCTTGTCAGTTTGTTGTTTACCAGGTTTTTACTCTGAATTGTCTGTTTTCACCTTTTCCGATAGCAGCGCTATCACACTGAATGCTAATAGAAATCTTAAGTGTCTGTTGAGTTATTACCACACGAGGAATTTCTTTTCATTGATGTTTTTAAATGTTAAAAATATAAATCAGATGTCAGTGGTTAGACTCATTCTGAGTCTTTCTTTCTTCACTGCTGTTTGTAGTCACGACTTCATTGGCGAGTTCAGCACGAGCTACAGAGAGCTGTCCAGAGGGCAGAGCCAGTTCAACGTCTACGAGGTGAGCTTGTGTGTTGTGATTAGGACCTTAGCTACTAAAGTTACCTTAGCATGCATAATTCTCATATCCACAACCCCCTATTGATTTATGATATCAACCAAAAATAGTACTTTATGCTCATATACTGCTCGTTACCATGGCTTCTCAGCATTCCTGGAAAACCACTTCATGAATTGTAACATAGGTTCATCAGTCCGAAACGCATGAGAATACACAGCAACTGCCAGATATTGAAAGTCAACTTATTGGAAAAAGGCAGAAGTACTCGCTACTCTTATACTTTTGGATAATTCTACAGCCTCAAGAGATCCAAACAGTCTGAATATACTTGCAGTCATAAGGGGATTAATTAAACTTTTTCCTCTGTTTCTTGCTCCTCAACAGGCGTCTGTCCCATCTGGCAAAGAAAATTCTCACTTTCTTTTTTTTGGGTGTTTTTATTTATTTATTTATTTATTTATTTACTTTGCTGGTGATTTAAAGGAGAGAAATTGGGGAAAGCAAATAAATGTTAACTCCATCATCTTGAGGCAAAAATAAAAACTGAAATATAATTGGTGGAACCAGATGCTTGAGACACAATAGACCTGCAGTAAGTTAAAGTAGTCTGAAATGACACTACTAACAACATATACAAATTAGATGTTTAAACTGACTGAATGACTTGTTCATTATATCGTAATGTAACTGTTTCTTAATTAAAGTAAGAGTACAAGAAAAAGAATGTAAATAAACTGAGAAAACCGAGCTTGCAAGATTTCAAATCAGGAACTTCCTTAAATTTCTGTTTGATCAATTATTATCACTCTTAATGCCATTAAAGTGTGGAGAAATAATTTCAGATCCACTGATCAATTATAAATCACTGTGTTAGGCTAGGAATAGTGATCCTTTAATTATTTTTTAATTCCTTGAATAACTAAAAATGCCTCGGTTTTCTATAAGGTGGTGTTGACAAAAAGTCCACAACTAAAAACAATAGGGTATAATGAATATTCATATTATCCAGTCCTATCCAGTACTTGGTGTAATGAATGGTAAACAGTAGCTTGTTGTTTATGTAATTCCTTAAAATGAGATCAGCATAAAATAAATGCTGTATATGCTGCTTTACTTTCTCTAGCATCTGTGCTCACACATGCACGATCACACGCACACACGCAGTCTGACGTTTATGATGGATCGCTGGCTTATTCTCTCCCAGGAAGAGTCAACACTTCTTGATTAAGAGAGTACCACACTGAGAGGGAAGCACACAGGGGACTGTCATTTTAAACAGCTGCTGTTTGCCTAATAGTCCTCAGATGTGCACAAGCCCGAAGGCACACAAAATAGCACATACACAAAGTAATTTTATGATTTCTGGCCTCGGTCTTGACCTCGCAGCCCCCCCACCCCCCAACTTGGACGTGGCAGATAGCAAGTGGTTTCACTATGTTAAATGCATGTGTCTGTAGCAAGCACATTAAAATTCACCTCCATGTCCTTGTTGGGACCTGTTCAAAGTGAACCAAGGAGAAATTCATAAATCCACACATTTGTATGTTGTTCTGCCCCCCCGAGGTCCTCTCTCTGTCTCACCTTGGCACAGTTTAATGAGACCATAAAGCTCCTATTTAGAAGCTCACATCCAGTGTTTGTGATTCAAACAGAGTTTCAGGTCTGCTTTCTGTCTGGTCTCCCGCCTCACACTCTCCCACGTTTTAGCGAATGTGGGCTGCAATACGGGAGCTGAATCAAACTGCCGAAAAAAAGTAATGGTGTGAGAAAATGGTGACAAAAGATGAACTGGCTACAGAGAAATCTTATATGTCCCAGGGAAGGATTTGGCTTCCACGTTCTGTTACATATTCATAAAGTCAAAGCTCTCAGTTCTCCTCTGGATATGATGCTGGCTAAGAATGTTGGTTACAGTCAAGTTCAATGGTGGTTAATGCTATGAAGCTACAGTTCCACGACCCCCTGGTGATGAGGCGATGCCAGATATCAGAGGAAGCCCACTGCTTTAGTTGCTCCGAAGTTGTATATTTGCATATGTCACAGAAAATAATGATAAGATATTTTGTAGAAACCTCAACAGACCTGTGTAACTCTTCGTAGTGGGGGTCTGCATCTGTCTTTAAAACCATCTGGGGGTAAATAAAATGTGAGGAACTTTTGCTGTATACAAGAAATGAGGGTAAATAAACCTCAGATGTTCCATTTCCTTTGAGAAATAGATATCAAATGATAAGCTTCTTTTAAATTTTGTGAATATTGTGAAACCTTTCAAAAGTGGATACTGCTCACCATGTCACTCTTGGAAACAATCACTGAAAACATGGTGAATATGCCAGTTTTGTCTATATTTTAAAATGTCTTTACATCCACAATGTACAGTGAGAATGGATGTGTAAGTAAGTAGATTGCTGCAATAGATCCAAAATTCACATTCTTGTCGGCCTGCTTTCAATATCGATAGATCATGCTGGTGCTGGAATGAACCAGAAAAAAAGCAGTGGATATTTATCCAAAGTCAATGAGTAAATTATGATAATACTGAATTAATAATTTAGTTTCTAAAGGAACAAATAACAGGAACTTCAGCTTTCAAGCGATTATAAAAAAAACAACAACAAAAAAAAAACTGTTGAATGTACTGGTAATGAGAAGATAATCTGAACTTTATTCAGGTGGTGAATCCAAAGAAGAAAGGAAAGAAAAAAAACTACCTCAACTCTGGAACGGTAAGACCTCACGACTCATGTTTTCACCTGAAATAGAGTTTTAATAACTGTATGTGATGCAGCTTATGATATTTGAAACAGGCTATAATTTTTGGGTGTATCATCATTGGTGGATCTATGTTGGAAATGGAGAATATTAATTAAAAAAATATAACAAAAAAACATTAAATTATTTGTTCTCCCTATATTTATGTGGGAGGAAAAGATGCATTTAGCTTATATTGTTAAGAAAAAGTCTGATAAATATATTTAACAGCTTTTCTTTGATTAAAAAAAAAATCCTATTATTGTACTGTTGAAAGAATATATTGTGTCAAATAAAGACATTTGAAACAAACGTGCAAATATTAGATGCAATTTCTGATGAAAGATTGAGTAAAATAAGCTTCTGTGGAAAACCAAATGTTGCAGGTCCAATTGTTACAAGAATATAAATAATGTGACTTTAGTTCCTTATAACCCGCATCTATTTATACAGAAAGTCCAGCAAGTTTAACAGAAATAAACGCTTGAATCGAGTACGTTTTACTGTTGGTGTGTCTTGTTTAATGGGTATCCACTTGAAATGTTAATTTTTGCCATCATCATTACACAGAAAAGATACATAAGTATTACTGTATTTTAATTTCTTTGCATTAACTAATTCAGGTCTTTTAGTATAAAACGTGAGGAAACTTGGGAAAGGTCTTGCATCAGGTTTTCCTCTTATGTCCCCGCTCGGGCTCACTGGGTTGTGACCAATCGTCCAAACTGTAAAAGAAAATGCGTGATTCTGTCTCTTATTGACTTTATTGAAATTGTGGCCCTGTCATCTACAGGTCACGCTGCTCTCATTCCTGGTGGACATAGAAGTCACATTCCTGGACTACATCAAAGGAGGGTACGTCAATGACTCGGCATCCATCGAACCCACGCTGAGACGTGGGGGCTTGTAGTCTTTTTTAATGAGAATTGACATGCTGAGTGTGCTGGTCCCTGTCGGTATAATAAAACTGTCACTAGTTTGTGTCTGCCAAGTTGCCAAAGATAATGTTCCGTCTGTGTAAGGGAATCTTTAGTGAGGCAAAATTTTACATTTGCACGTGAGAGAGAAAAACTGACAGATGGACTGACCCTGAAGTGTGTGTGTATGTGTGTTTGTGTGTGTGTGTGCGTGTGTGTGTGTGTGTGTGTGTGTGTGTGTGTGTGTGTGTTTTGGTCTCGGTGCATGTGCACGTTTTTGTACATATGTTGCTTGGGAGGGTTTGCTGTGTGCAGCCAGGCATGGTGTAAACGCTCACCTACAAACAGCCTTCATTAGACTCACAGAGGGGAACACTGTCAAGGGAGACACACACATGTGGGTGTGTGTTCACCTTTAATGACAAATATGTCCTCTCCTTATCTGTTCCTGTTGCCCTTGTAAGTGTGTTTTATAGGCGTCACAGATTCCGCTCCTTTAAAAGCTTTCCCAAAAAGTTCTAATATTCCCAAAATGTCGCCTGAATTTTTCGGTAAAATTTGAATTTTTCACTAAAGCAACTACATTTATTTCCAAACCAGATTTTATTGCTGTTGCTCACGTACCTCAATTCACGGGGGGGGCGGTCTGACAAAATGAGTTCTAAATGAAAAGTGATGCATCAGCTTCTGTTGAAATTTAAAATTCACATCTCAGTTTAAAACACTTTCAATTTGCAATTCATGAGAAAAACTTACTTCCAACTGACAAGATTTCATGCACAAAAGAACATTTGCTGTTTTCTTTCCGTACAGTCCTTTTTCAACCACCGGCAATTGTGTGTGCAATTTTTGTAAAATTCTTTATCGTTACAGTATGTACATTGTTTTGTGTTCCAGACCTTTAAGATCATGCTCATGAAAGTAAACAATGTCATTCCATTCATGCCTATGTGTAGGAATGCTAACCAGTTAGCCGCGACTTGTCCAGTCGTCATCAAGTCTGTCGTCATTATAAATTAGAAATAGCTAAGAAAAAAACAACTGCCAAAAGTCAGACATTCAAAAGAGCTATACTTATAACATAATCATCCATTATATCAGTCTAATTTACAGCCCCTAGTGGAAAGAATCATGATTCAGAAACATTAGAAAGCCATATTTACAGTTGTCAACTCTTTTATTTACAAAACATCAGAATCAAACTTACAACATCAACTGGTTTAAAAACGCAACAGCAGTAGGAACAAACAAACTAGTTTCATGTTGTATTCGTTCCGAATTTTGTGAAATGAAGGTTTGTCAAACTCTGAAAAATATTCTTTGTATCCAATGGAAAAAGCTGAAGGTCATCAGGTAGCAGTGTATGAAAATCGGACATCATTCCATAGTGGAAACCACTGCACGGGATCGGGAACACTTCTCAAAGTCATTGTCAGTAAAATCTGAAAAGAAACCATCAGTGCAGGAAAGTATATAAAAGTTTTAGTAACCTGGGTGCTTTGCCTGCACTGAAAACTTTTCAAGAAATCCACTTCAAAAACAAATTGATTGAAATATGATTGTTTTGACTCCAAGTTCAAAGTTTCAACACAAAATATTTAAAATGTGTCCATCTCTGTTGCAGAAAGAAGAATAATCTTAGTTTCGGCCGCTTTTTAATGCACCACTCGCCTACAAGCAATAGTACATACTATCAACATTACGACACACAGTTGCTCAGGTTTCCTCCGTCATAAACAATTTTTCTTTGGTTTCACGCTCACTGTTATTTGTGTGTGATATAAATTAGTTTATTGATTAACAGATATTGTTCTCGTGTCATACAGTCTCAGATTTGTTCTTTTTTTTAATATATTGATTGATATTTTTATATCAGTTGCTCTTCTTTTTGTAATGACTTCAGATATCTGTGGTATTTTTTTCTTTCCTGCTACAGAACAAATGGCAGAGAAACAAGCGATCACCTCAATTTTATTCAGACACAAATTCTGAATAAATTAAGTGTTCAAACCATTTGCACAGAGACGTATTGACAAAAATGTGGCAGACATCCTGAAAATGAGGCCAAAAAATTTTTTTTAAACTGCAAAAGGAAATTGCAAATTGGTCGACATTCAGAAGAAACAAAATCGGAGAAACATTGGTTATAAGAAAAAACTGAATTTCTTAATGTGATATAACAATCTAAAGGGCATTGCACAAGTACATTCTGTGTATAAGTGCATTCTACTTTTTTTTTAATAGGCAAATACTCCAAACAGAAAATCAAACTCAGGGTTCATAGGCGTATTTTAGGGGCATAATCAGAAAGCTGCCTCCCACTCCCGGTAAGAACAAGGTGTGCTGACACCTCGTGCATTGTTATTAAGTGGGCGGATTTACTTGGCCGAAGGAAAAAGAAGCTGCTTTTATTCCAAGGAAACGAAATCTGCTCGTGTAACAAAGTGAAAGCAGCAGCTGTGATGATCTGAGAAGTGGGGCTGGCAGCTTGGTAGCAAATTAACTGCGACTGTGTGACAGGCTCATAGTCGCATAAGGAAAGTTACATAATATCTCATGACATTAGAGCTTGACTGGTCTTTATCTCGGGATCAATTAGAAGTTCATAATTACCACTGTGATATATCGGAACCACACATGTAGCTCCTGTCTGAAAATCTGTTCGAGATCATGAAGAACAAAAGCTGAAAGAAAGACGATTCAAAAATCATCACAGTAATTAAAGGCTGCTTCAGCTTGGGTGTTTTTTTCATTCTGGGAGAAGTTATGAAACTTGTTGCGCAGTGAAACAAACTGTTTATTGTCACAATATCATCATCCCTGTAAGATTTAATCGCTTGTGCATCCACGAGTAGTAGTCATGGTGCCACAGTCCCAACATTGTGGATGTGGAGAAAGAAAAAAAATGCACAAAAGTGACAATCATGCACCTTCTGCATTCAAGTCATCTATAGAAACACTCCTGCGAAGACAACTGTAACAAACTTTTAGCCTCTTCTCAGATTTTAGCAGATTATTTTAGTGCAATGTGCTGCGATGCGCCCATCTATAAATGCTCACATATGCTGGTCAAGAAGTAAACAACTGTGAGTCTGAATGTAGCAAAGACGCCATGATGTTTTTGAAGTCTATAAAATCTTTTGCTGCTCAACACTAAAATTACAAATTTTCTGAAACCCTGCTGCTGTGCATGCACACAAAGTCCGTAGTGAAAGGTTCTTCTTCTTCTTCTGCACATGTGCGAGTGTGTCATGACTCCAAGTCTATATTTTCCTGAGACTTGGTACTTGGATACTTTATTTGAAAGTTACCCCATAATAGGACCCCATAATATAGTTACCCCATAATAGGATGTTATTGTCATTGTTATTATTTCTAGCGTATTGTTCTCAATGTTTCATGACAAAAACAAACCAACAACCAATTCCTGGCCTCACATGCTAACTGCATCATCATCTTTAGTGTTTCTGCCGTTTCCTTGGAGATGCAAATATGATGCATTTTCACTTGGAGCATTGTCGTGTAGATGGAGCTTCATTTTAGAACCAGAAAAAGAGAAAAGCATCATCCTCCTGGTTTGCTATTTCTGACCCCTGACTATTTTTTCTCTCCGCATTTGTAACCCACTGAACTGATTACTTTGCGAGTGAATCCACAGGCCGATGTGCTATCGATTTGAAGGCCATTCGGGGTACAAATTGCGTGCGCCAGATTAATACGCGAGACGAGAGCGGCTGTGTATATAATTAAAATTAATAGTTGTGTCCAGTGGGTGTGAATCACATGTGGCATGCTCCACGTGCCCCCCGTCACACTTGTTTTGGTGCTAACTGCTAATGGAGGAAGTCCATCATTAAGTCTCCTTACAAACACAAACCATATTCCCATCTGCGCGCTGTAAGTCAGAAAGCACTTTAAAACTTTCAGGAGGGTCTCTCTCTCTCTGTCTCTCTCTGTCTCTCTCTGTCTCTCTCTGTCTCTCTCTGTCTCTCTCTCTCTCTCTCTCTCTCTCTCTCGCTGTGCTTTGGGAGTGTTAGCAAGGTGCTCTTACACGCTTGTGTGGCTAAATGAAGTGCCAAGTGCTGTCTCACTGTTTGAAACCTAAATGGCCTAAAA
>OMNM01044647.1:0-12129 GCA_900302745.1 Parablennius parvicornis
GAAGGACTTTTTCTTTAAAAAATGAAATAAAATAAGAACTGCACGTTTGTGAAGTCATTTTGAACAGTATTCCATGATTCAAATTGTTTGGGGCTTTGACATCCGAATGTCTTCAGAAATATATAAACACAAAATGAAAATGAAAGTCTTAAGAAACTAATTTGCTTCTTTGACTAATTATTACCTTTGTAGATTGGCTCTCATTCTTCAAACCCATTCCTTTAAAACAGAAAATATGTTTTTCAGCCATAAATTAATTTTTGTTTTTTAATATATTTCAGTTAGTTTAATCCCATGAAACGCAAAATAAAAGCTTGTGGGGATGCTGTGATTGGATTAAAAGTCGTCTTTGTAAACATTGTGACCCATGTCTTTGACTCGCCTCCTTTCTGCTCTTGAAGAAAGTCTCTTCATAGCACCAACACCAAGAGATGAAGGTCCTTTTTTTGGGGATGGGGAGACAGACTTTGGAGTCTTTGTTAGGCATGTGGGCCTGTGTTTTGTGTTGGTTTTGTTCTTCTAAATCCTTCTTGGTTTGTGTTTGTCTGCGAGCTCTGCTCTAAGCGATTAGGGACCCGGGTTTAAACAGCTTGGTTAAATGAAGACATAATTTCGGGCCTTTATTGTCCCTTTGAATATTCTTCCTTCATGTCAATAAATGTCACTGGTTTGAATATTAGCCACATTGAAGGTTTGTTCTTTAAAGAGATCACAGCTCCGAGTGTTGTCAGACTTTTTCTGTCACATTGGACGCGAGGCAGGTTGGCTCTTCATGGCATGGCACTATATTGTATTGGACAAGTGATGTCAGTACACCATGCCACCAGAGATGAGCCATATCACAAGAGGCATCGCTCGAAATCTGAGTTGTGCCATTAGACAGAGAGAAAGGCAGTATCTTGAGAGAGAGAAAAAGGGGAGACACAGAACGGATTGTTCCGCAACAGACTGACGGACCTTTTAGCCTTATCTTCCTGAGCTACTCTTACAGAAAACCAAGGAGAAAAGGGAAAAGAATGCCCTGCTCTTTCTCTCCCTCCCAATCCCCATTCTCTCATTTCTCCTGTCTGCTTCTCCCTTCCTTCTTCATTTCTTCTTCCTCTTTTGTCCATCCGTCTTTTCCAGGCGTTTCTTAAAAATCCTCTTAACCCTTGAACTCCTTCTATTGTCCTTACCCCTCCATATCTTACCTTGATGTTTTAATATCTTGTTTCTCTCCTCATCCACAACTATCTTATCCCTCCTCGGCTCATTGGGGTGCTCTTAGAGCTCATTGCTCCTGATGATTGCTAAAAGGTAGATCTGTTATTTACACCATCTTGAGCCTTGTGCATTGGTCTGCTAACATTACACCACATTCCTCATCTCCATCTCTGGCTCAAACTACATACGCGGCAGCTTTTTGTGAGGGGCGTCGTACTTACACAGGCCCAGTTACATTTGCTAGAGCATCCTATTAGCATTTGTTTACATGTGCCGCTCGTCGCAGATTTGGATTTGCTGCATGTCACTGCATCTTGGTGCAGCCCCTTGCCTATATCCTGATATACACAGACGCACACACACAAGCACGCACGCAACAGTATTTTGTTGCGATGACACTGTGAGTCGTCCCTCTCCCTCCTCTCTGACAGAATGAAACGGATGGATAATTAGATATCAAAGGAAGGCAGGCTGGGTGTGGCGGGGCGCGCGGGCCCCTACGATGGTAAAGCACTTATTAATGAGATAGGCCTTATCTGCTCTCCTCCCAGGAATTCTGCCTTTGATCGGCCCCGACTCCGGACTTAATACATTTTTGATTGATAGGCCAAGATGACAGGGAGAGGCGGTGTGCATGGAAGGGGTAGGTGGGTGTAGGGGAGTGTGTGAATGTGCATGCAGAAAGAGGAGGAGCAACCCCCAGATGCAACTGTAACGATGCCTTTGACATGATTAAATAACTTTTGGCTATAATGTTTTAACCTATGCGATGGGGTACATTAAGCTGAACACATGCAACTTAGGAATTGTTACATGACGAATGAACCTCAGTTTCACAGGCATATATATATAGTATATATTATATGAACGCATGCAGCGAATGCCACATTCCTCAGCCAACACAGACATACATTTACTAAGACAACCTAAATAGACAGGCCCATTCAGTCACCCTAACCCCAACTATAATTCACATACCGGGGCACCAGGAAATCTTTTTCCTAAGACAGAGCAAGAGAGGGGAAGGCCTGAGAAGGGAGACTGAGATAACGCCCTATCCCCATCTGGGGATGAGTTATAGCCCACCCAGGAGGATGTGGCTAACAACGACCCACCCGGACATGCTGCTCAGCTCGCTGGGATTGGTGGCGCTGGTGCACTCCCTGTTAGTGAGGCAGCGGGCGACCTCATGGACAGAGATAACAGCCCCACTCTCAATAACACCTTGACCAGAGGGAGGGGAAGCAGGCACACACAAACACACAAACACACACACACACACACACGCCCAACAAGACGTGACTGAGCGTAACCATTACAGCGCTGTGTCACCTTGTTATGAGTCTCTGTCAGTGTGAGGTGTCGGGTAAATTAAAGAAGCCATAACTGCTGCTCCGTCACCTGCTCGTCACCCCCCATTTATTATCATGCCAGCAGGACGAGGGGATAAACCCCCTCTCCCACCGAGAGGACAGATCGATCAGTGTGACAGGCACATTTCAGCCCCTCAAATCAATCACGCTAACAAAGGCAGGTGAAAGAAGAGGTGTTCGTAGAGGACCATAGCTGTGTTTCTGCATGAGTCAGGAGAAAAGGTCCAAACAAATCCTTCGCTGTCCTGAACCAAAGACTCGATTAAACTTGATCTAACTTCCACTAATGGGGCTCAGTGCTTGGAGCTCTCTCTCTCTCATAAGTTACATCATTAGCATGTCAATTATTCAGGCCATTATTGAGGTGTTGGTTTTTGGCTGCACTGTTGTTTCAAAGTTCAATCTGTTTGACATGCCGAGCTGAATAATTCTCTCTGGGAATGTGCTGTGTCAGTGGTCGAAGAACAACCACAGGCAGATTTTAAACCCCCACATCAAAGTTTTCATTCAATAGACGGCCAGGTTTTAATGCCGAACGCAGCATGAGAGAGCGGCTCCATGAGAACCGCGATGAAACGCACAACAGAAATGGGGTGGGAAGCGAGACAGCGCAAGGAGGAGGTTAGATGATAAGAAGGGGAAGAACTGATAGAGTGGAAAAAAAATGTGTAGAGAAAGAAAATGATTAAAAACAGCAATCACCCGTTGGAGACTGATAAACCAACCCGTCGTTAATTGGAAGCGTGCAACTCGTGGGGATACGGTTGGATTAGATTCACTTCTTCCCTTTGCTCTGTTTTACTTTTGCCTGCTCCCTTTCTTCTGTTCTCTTCCTTGTAGACTTAAATATGGGAGACACATTACATTATCTGCATTTCAAATGATCACAATAAATGTGGTATTGATTTACATTTACGTAGGCTAACCGAAGATGAATCA
Source organism: Parablennius parvicornis (assembly GCA_900302745.1). NCBI lineage: Eukaryota > Metazoa > Chordata > Actinopteri > Blenniiformes > Blenniidae > Parablennius > Parablennius parvicornis. The sequence goes on from OMNM01044647.1 coordinate 3,516, forward strand.
TCAAATAAACAGAGTACTCCTCCTGCTCCTGTCCATCTGAAGCAAACTTGGGAGGAAAGAATGTCATTTGTTATAGAATGAAGTGAAAAAGGAAGAAAGTCCGAGATGGAGAGACAAGAAGCAGTAAGGTAGTTTCTATTTTTGAGTGATTTTGTATTTGGGGGCATATAAGAGATGGGAGGTGGGTGGTGGTCCATAAACAAAGGACTGACAGCCCACCCATCACCCCGGCAGGTCTGCCTTGTGCTGCCTAGATAAAGCAGGGCTGCTGCCTCCTGTATCAACATCATCCATCATCCATCTTTTCCCGCCCGCCCTCTCATTCACCCTCACACCAGCCACTTTCACTCCCTACACCTGCCCCTCTGCCAGCTGTACACTGCCCCTGCCCCACGCCACCCCGTACCCAACCAACCCACTCACCCCACTGGACTTTTTGTTGTTTTCTGTTGAACTTCTCCAGTTAATTTTGAAACTTTGCTGAACATTTGATGGTTTAAATGCAGCTTTCACTCCAAGCTGTTGCATGGTTAGCCATTTGTCCACTTTTCTGACATCATTCGGGACGTGGTGGGGGTGGGGTTGGTGGGGTTAACGTGGCCTCTTGTGAATTATGCATCTTCAAACTCAGCACTGGAAGGACGAGCATAAATCATTGACATGTCCACCATCCTCCGCTCCTTTATCTAATGCTGTTCATTTTTTGTCTTCGTGCAAATTCAGAGGACACTGACAAGTAAAATGAAGGGCATTGTTTTCTTTTTTGAACATTTGAAGACTGCTAACGCTTAATGTATTTTCCCCGTCAAATCAGACAAAGCGGAGGGTTGACTGAGCTTTGGCAAAACCGGTGTTTTCCCAAACTGGCCTGACAAAATATTAAACCACAATTTAGCAAATTGTAGCCCCCTTGAAATGACCCTTCAGGCCACCATTGTTTCCTCATCAATTTGGGTTTTGTATGAACATCTCCTTCCTTTCTTTGTTGCTCATAGGGAATGGAAATTATGCAAATGTAGATGGGCACCCTGAAGGAAAAATGTTGACATCTCCCATCCACGCTGCCCCCTAAATACACACACATCCCGCACACACCATTCATAGAGCTTTCATTTGGCCCAGTTTGGTGAGTCTGTCTCTTTTGGCTGTCTCTCAAGCATACTTTAACAAATGCAGCCGGACTGCCGGTGCCTCGTCTTTTCTTCTATCCATCCATGGCCGTTTTAGTCAGGCTGGACAGGTGGTGCAGCATGAAGACAGAATGCTGTCAGCAATTGTAACAAACAATACGAGGTCATCTAACTTTGGAAGAAAGAGAAGAGAATGAGTATAAGTGGTCTTGTGTTTGAAGAATGGCACGCTTTGATTAGTGGCCTTATCAACCCCCTCCTCTCCACGTGTTCAAATTCAAAACAGAGCAGCAGTTTGTGATGAATGACATTTTTCTTCTCTTTCGAGACATGGACAGTTTAGTGACGGTTCAGAGCACAGAAAAGTTTCTGGATGCTTTTTGAACATTTCTTTGGTCTTTCATGCAGTTTCACCCTTCAGAGGGGAATTAGGAGATAGAGTAGAGACCTAGAGACCCAGCAGAACTGTATAGGCCATGGAAATGGCTCAAACAGTGGATCTATTAAAATGAATAAAAGCCAAGAAATGGGAAAGCTGGCTATCAATTGTGTAGTATAATGAACTAAGAGCAGATATCACTGTCTCCATGTGCCGAGGGGGCCAAAGGCTACATGTTCTCACACTGGAAGCACAAATGAGAGTGATCAGAGGCAGAAAGCATAATGATTGTCCATTAGTTTGTCCCTAAACTCAACTTCCTGCCGTTGCTCTGAGGAAGTAGATTTTCTGAGCTGTGGGAACCCATCATGTAACCTCAGTCCACCCTTTGAATACACCCAGAGAGCCCTTAGGGCTCAGACCACTGCCTGTGTATTTGGGAAGCAGAGTTATCACTACATGGTTTTATGCCTAATATTCTTTCAAACTCTTGACTACATTTGGTGGCTTTAGCATTTTGAACTATTTCACATAAATAACAATGGAAAGTAACTGGCAAGCATAAAATGTGCCATTGAACAGGTGAATATGTGCGTTAAATGCTGACACAGATCTCCCACTTGTGTAAAGATTTGTAATACATTTAATCACAGAAACAGAAATAAAAAAATACTAATTAAATAAATAGTACAGCTATAACTTTAATGTAATGGGTTCACTTTAGAGAACACTTTATGGTCAAAATCATGAAATGTGTTTGAATTTTGGATTGTCCAAATACTTGTTTTCTAAGGTAATGGCATATGACTATATGTATTGTTGCAAACAAAAAAAGAAATAAAAAAGATCTTCTCTTGAAACTTTAACTTTTAGATATGACTTTATTACAAAGTGGATAAATATATAAGAAATTTGCCATTTTAATGCAGAGCAAAAAATATAGTGTGATGAAATGTATATTTAGTATAAGAAAAAAATAAAAACAATTTTTTTGAAGCTGTTCAACTTAAATAAACCCTTTACCCTTGTCACTTGCAATAATTAGCCACTTTATTAATTAGTCACATCTTGTAGTGCAAATGTGTGATTTTACTGCATGTTGTCAGTATCTGTTCATACTGTTTGGTGCTGCAGTAATTTCACGTGATGACTGTTGTTGAGGGAAGATGGCATTATGATGGATTGACCAAAATACTGTAAGAATACAGATAGTTAAATTAAAATCGAAGGAAAATCTGAATTCTGCTGTTGTTCTAAAGCAAAATTTATGACAGCAAATCATATTAGCTTAGATTAAATATCCTCATAAATTACTTAATGAGTCTGTGTTTTTTGCACCACTGTTATTATAGATGCTGTTGAAAATGTTACAATCATATAGCTTTAAGAGGACTCAGTAAACACGTTTTGTCTTTCTGCGACATGTTTTAGAAATACAATTGTATATTTTATTTACACATTTTCCCTGTTTGAGAAATTGTCTATTATAATTTGTAGATCTTCAACATGACAAAGTGACTAATAAGGGTTCAAAACTCGTGATTGACTTTGATTTTGTTCCAATTGGTTGGCCCTCGGTTTCAGAAACTGGTCGGTTGGATTTGGGAAAATCAACTTAAACATGAGGTGATTTTTTTTTCAGTTGATCAACGTTACAAATTATAATTAAAATACTTTTAATTGTTTGCATAGTTGATATCTCTTGTTGCGATTGGTCATGTATGTTGACAATTATTGAAAACATTTGCATTATTGTGATACTGTACTTAGGTTTGCTTGTAATAAACTAAAGGCAGAAATCCTGATCACCTGTATGCTAAGTGTTTACAGCTCGGTTAGTAAAATATGATTTTTATGATCATGGCTCGATCTATTATTTGTCTTCGAGCAAGAATTCCAAGTTGCTGCTGATGGTGTGCAGCTTGCCTAGCAGTTCTTTATAATTGTGTGTGTTGTGATCTGCATTACATTTTGCATATCTGAGCACAAGATCCCATCTAATATTTGATATCACTCTTTGATCATTATCTTTGACTACCTGGTGTCTGTGCAATCAAAACACTGGTATTTATAACATTTTTGAGTTCTCAGCTTTAATCTGTCAAAGCATACGTTGTAATCTTTGAACACAGAAAACAGACAACAACGTGCGAGTTTAATTCCACAAGCTGACACTTTTCTGGAGAAAATGAGTTATTCCCCCTCATAGACATGACAAATGAGCATCATCATCGCTTCATGATGAGCTCATAGCCACATACCCTCGCCTCTAATGATGATGATCCTCAGTCACGCGTGTCCGAAGAAAGAGCCCGTCGCATCGAAGACCCCTGCGCTGGTCGTCGTCTCCATTAACCCCCGTGACTCAGCCGCTGACACCGATCCCGCTCTCGCTGAGCATTCACACATCACACAGCAGCGAGGGACATCGCCCCCTCTGTGGCTGCACTGACACGATCGGTGTGACACAAGCAGAATGTGATTGGACGACCATGTTCGCATGAAAAGAAAAACTTTTGAGAATATTAGTGCAAAGGAATGTTATGTGTTTGAGGTCATGTGAAACACCACTGACACTCCGAATAACCTTCAGGAGGTCTGTCACGACACGACCCGGAAGTAGTCAGGTCATATGTCAGGCCAAAAGCCTCCCCTCTGTTGACAGCACCCTTTCCAATCTATATACAACTCTCACTCCTTAACTTCCTGGGAACCTTACTCCCCGGTAGCTCAGCATAGAGCTCATTCTGGACAGGAACTGAGCCGAATATAGAGAGCCATTGTTGCCAGTGTGGATATCAGGGAGTCTTTCTCCAAGAGTGCGAGCTGAGGGGAAAACTTCCCCCAGGAAGTGCTGTGGCGGACCAATCTCAACCACATCAGGGTGTATCTCTCCAATCAGATTTACTTCGATTTAAAGTTTAAACCCAAGACAGAGAAAGGTGTTCCTCGCAACAAATGAGTAGAGCTGCGATCCGGGTCTGTGGGTTTTGGAGAGCGGGGGACGGACGGTGGCGAGCAGAGGGTGGAGGAAGGGAGCTGACGTAAAAGTCAGAGAGTTCAAGTTGCATGTTAAACAAACAGCGAGGCTTTTTGAACAGCTCGAGCCAGAGGTTTGGGCAAGTTAAGTAAATTAGTGTAAATTTGCAGAAGTAACCTAATTTTCAGAGAAAACAAATGGGGGAATTTTAATTGAGCGCAATACTGGTCAAGTCGGCAGGCAGAACGGGGAAAATGAAGCGAGACTGATGGAAAGACTAATGGTTTGTATAGGCTCCTTCCACAGTAATTATCGCCGGCCTTTACTTTGTTACAGATGCCAGGGCAAGTTCAATGAAAGGATTACGTGAATATTATGTTTGAATATGCTGAATATCATTCATAAAATAGATTAGTGGCACACATTTCTGTGATCATCTTTGGGAGAAAAAAAAAATTGGATCTTAGGAAAAACTACATCAAAGTGAAATATTGGGAATAGCAGGCATCTCTTCTTGGTCATGTATGAAAGTTCAATGTGACGCCTCACGAGTTACATAATATATGTTATCACGATTTCTGAGACACGTAAGATTCAAGTTGATTTATAAAGTCACAATTTTAATATCCCGCTGATTTATGATGGTACTTTTATGATAATGACTCTGCTCATTCTGTATCTATTTATATGGATCTTCCACCTATAAAATAAGTCAAACTTACAAACAAAAACCAACATGTAAAAAAGTCTGAATTTGCTGAACTGATTTCTTTTAATCTGCAGAGTAACATTTTTAGCTCTTGTTAAGTTTTTTTTGTCCTTTTTGGTTATTAAGCAGATCTAAAGTACAGTTTCACCTAAATATATGCTAATTAGTTTACTATAGATGAAACAATATCCAGAAGAAGTTGCATTCATGCTGCATCCAGTATTTACAGTTTAATGGAGATTATGGCATCCAAGATGCCATGATTGTTTGGTTTTATAACTCGGGGAATTTCCATTAGAGTTACAACTCATCTTTTAACTAATATAAAATGTAATGTGTGTCATGGATGTTAACTTGTGTTTTTGGTATTTAGCGTGAGCCTTATTAAAACCGACCCCGCTGCATGATGGTTATTCAGCTTTTTAGTAAGCTGTGAGCAGCTCCACTCATCAAGCATGCACACATGGTGCATTAGCGTGCCCGTACGGGCAGTCTGATGTGTGTTTTAATTTTTTAACATATGCAACCCCTTATAAACAGTGTTTTATGCAAACAGTGGCGGCGATCCCATCAGATAAGAGTCCAGGACAAGAGAGGGAGACTTCAGTGTGAGGCAGGGAGAGGCAGACCGGGGAGACGGGGGCAGTGGCGGCAGAGTGAGGGGTGAAAGTGAAGGCAAAATGTGCAAAATGAGCACAAAAAAAAAGAAGAAAAAAACTCACGGTGGACGAGAAAGTGCGCTTTGAATGTTTTGAGACTTCCAATCAAACATTATGGAACTTTTTATTTCACCTATCAGCATTTTAGCATACATTTCTGTGGCCTTGTTTCAGCAGATAAAAACTTAACAACCAAATTCAAGCTTGTATAAAGTCATGCCAGCACTATTAAACTGCCGCCCTTTCTCGCCAGGCTTTCACTTTGGAGGAATCATTCATTTTTTCCTGCTTGTGCCCTGGTCGGGGCGATATCGGCTGTCCGCCGCAGTCCAGAGTGTATCTTGGGTTTTAGCTGTTTTTCGTTGTAATCTGTGGTGTTGTGTGTATCTGATGGTAAGACATGGCATGGCATAGGTCCCTTTATCATTGCTAATGTAATCTCCTGCTCCCCTCCACTTCCTCTCCCAACACAACATAAAAGAGCTGCTGCCTGATAGAGAAAAATACAACACAACAACTTGGCCCGGTCACCCAAGCCATCTTTCTCCGTATCTTCTATCTCGCTATCTCTCTCTCTCCCTCTCTCTCTCTCTCTTTTTTACTCACTCGCAGCAGACAGAAAAATGCCTCCTGTCCTCTGAGTTTTGATGTGCGTCTTTCCTTCCATTTTAACTTCCTCAGCGTTTCTTCTCGACGTGTTCTGATTCTTCTCTGTTTTTGAAGATTGCGGAAGCGCCGTGGTGTTGACTGAGCCACCACTCTGCCCTAGATCAGCTAAATCTCTCATTTTGTGCACCCCCACCAATTTCTGTCACTCCAGGAGACAAATGTGCATCGCCGAGTACATTCCCCCCTCTCCCTGTGCCCACTGGCTCCCTGAAACTCAGTTCCTTTCTCCTTTGAAGTGCTGCGTGCAGAATGGAGATTCTTTGCATGGTAAATTCGCCCAGTTGCCCGCAGCGTATCCATTACACAAGTTTAAAGAATGCTTCGGAGTCGTTTTGGAGGGACCCTTTTTTCTCACTTCACAACCAATTTCTCTGTGTTTTGAACTTCGGTAGTCATGAGCCATGTAATCTGCAAATTGGGCCCTTTCTTCCGAGCTTGCGCTCCTCCATCGAGCGGCGTTTGATGTGCAATTATTTTGCTCATTACATGTTAATTTTATTGTTATAGTTTGCAAATGTTTCTCGGGGTCATGATGTTAAAAGTTTCTGAAGAAGTGAGAAAGAGGGGAGAATTAACGTGGGTGCGGCGCAGAGAACTCATTTGAGATGCCGGAGCTGGCTATCGCTCCGCTCACTTTCAAGCCTTTTAGAAACAACCTGCTGGGTGGTTTGAATAGCTAAGGAGAAGTTGATCTGGGATTTAGTGTGGAAAAGGGATCCAAGGCCCTTTATCTGCTGTAAAAGGTTGGGAAAATGGAGATTTGTCGTGTTTGTTAGAACGAAACCATAATCTCCTCGACAAAGAAATTGCAGCAGTATGGGAATCATATGTCCCGTTTATTTTTCTTTTTGTCCCCGTGCTTCTCTTCACGCACATGTTGGTAAACCGGCGTGAAGATTTTTGTTGATGCACACTTGATTGAAAAAAAGGAGTAGAGTGATACAAAAAAATGTGTCTTTTTTTTTCTTCATAAATACGGATTTGAGTGGTGTACTAATTTTATTTAGAAGAGGATCAGCACATTAATTGCTTCTGGCTTATGAACAAAGCCTGCGCTGGAGCTGGTAAATGTCATTGTTAGAGCTTGGCAGAACAAGTCTGAGCATCACATAAGCATGCTGCGAAGCATTAAATCCATGTCGCTGTATAATGCCGCCATGCTTTTCTCGTTTGATTTCAATAACTGCTAAATCCATTGATGGAAATAAGATTGGATTTTACAGCGACAATTCACTTCTTTCATTTTATGATAACCCAAATCATTTGGTAAAATACTTTATTGTTTTGCCTTTCTTGGCTTAAATTAAGACAGCTGGTTCAGTTTGAATGCTGTTTTATGTTTGATCCATCCGCCGCAACTCAAATACGTTCATAATTAGCCTTCAGCTTCGGGACAGAAGAACTAACACACACGTGGCCAATTGTTTGTAGACCGTCCTTTTCATCTGAGGAGCAGATAGCGCTCCGCTGGTTCTTTTTTTTTTTTTTTTAACCCCTCTTTCATTTTTTCCCGTCTAATGGCAAAGGCAAATTCTGTTGGACGGTGCTCTTTAATACCATCGGCGCTAAATAAACTTTGTTGACAACAATAGCTGCTGGCAAAGTGCCTTCACAAACAAAGAAGAACCAACAGGTTCAAAGGCAAAGCATCACTCCCTTTCTGACTCTTCATTATTCATCCTACTGTCTTTACCGTTCATTCCCCATTCTCCTGTGTGTGTGTGTGTGTGTGTGTGTGTGTGCGTGTGTTTCTTTGTGACTCTTTGTCTGTTAAACTGCTACATGGTCTGGATACTGAGGCTTATTAGCTGTTGAGTTTAATTAAAAAAGGCCATTCATATGAAAATGGGAGTCCGATAGCGATTGCTGTCCCCAGCAGCTTCCTTCTGTTACTTTTAATTAGACACCCACTTGATTGACATCAAGCCTACTGGCGACTTAAGTCTTGTGTGTGTGTGTGTGTGTGTGTGTGTGTGTGTGTGTGTGTGTGTGTGTGTGTGTGTGTGTGTGTGTGTGTGTGTGTGTGTGTGTGTGTGTGTGTGTGGACATTTGAGTGTGTGCTGGCACGACGACAAGCAACATATTTCC
>OMNM01044652.1:0-10560 GCA_900302745.1 Parablennius parvicornis
AAAAAAAAAAAAAAAAAAAAAAGAGAACGCAATTTATTATTTAAACTTGAGCCAATGGGTGTATATAAATGAGAAGACCAGGGATGTAAAGTGTGTGGCTGCAAAATAATATGAGGAAAGCAGCTTTAATGAAGCTTTAGGGACTCAAGATATGTATGCTTGTGGGAGTGAGTGGGAGGAAGGGGTGAAAAAAAAAAAACAGACAAAAAAAAAAACAAGGGGAATGTCTTCGGAGTGAGTCACATTCCAGCCCTCGACAGGATGTTGTGTTTATTTACTCCTTTCACCGACGGAAATGAGGTCAGAGGTGGTAGCTGAAGTAGTCTGTTATCCTTGCCACAACAGAGGGGGTTGAGGGATGACACACATTTAGACCACCACAGAAGAGACAGACATCTGAGGTCGCACACAGCACAATGGAGACTGTTATATAAGTGAAGTTGTTGTTTAGGGGGGGGGGGGCTCCTGTCTCACAAATCAGTGGTGGCCAAAGTGAGAGCTAAGCTACAGTGGGTATTGGAGGAGTTCAATATTAATCAATCTTGGGCATTCAGGACATCTGTAATCTTCTGACTGTTCTAGTGACTGTGAAAATGTCAAGTTTTGATAGTTTGAAGCCAAGCGAGACTTCAGCAAAAACTACAGTCGTCATAGAGTGTTTCCTTTGAAATCAACTCAGCAATACAATTGCATACTTTAGGTGACCTGTTACTTTGGTATGAATGGTCAATGTTATATTCTGGTTCTTCACTTACTCTCCTCTGAAACTGCTAAAAGGAGCATGGGGTGCTTTTACCAGTGTGCTTACCTGGTGAAATCGCCTTTCGCCTCCTGTTGGAGCAGAGAGGAAAAGATAAAAGAAGATAGGTCAGTTTATTTACATGCAAGTGTGATCAATGAGCAGTGTTTATGTTGTGTTTGTGATGGACGTGAATTTACAATAAAGTTTGCACTGCTGAAGTCAGAGACAAACATTAATGTAAACTATACATCTATCTGCAGTAAAAACTCTGAACCTCTACGGAGAAGATACCTGATACTGTACATATGTGCACGCACACACACACACGCACTCACGCACGCACACACACACACATGCACACACACACGCACACACGCACACACACACACACACACACACACACACACACACACACACACACACACAGAACTACTCCGCTATGTGTAACACGACCTTGTAGAATTGCGGCTAATGGACTGACCTACTCAGAGAGGGGGACAGGGGAGACAGAAGGCTGCAGCGAGGTTTTGTGAAGTAGACGGCTTTCCCTGGAGTTCTGTGATCTATAAGCTTCGACTACAAACACGAGCTGCTGTCTACTATTTAGCTGATAGGCAAGACTTTCGCTGCCAGGTAAAGCAGTTGAGGTTTTTAGAATACAAGTCCTCAAAGCATCACTGCCTGTTAGTGACAGACTGATGACTGCAGTAGATAACACACAGGTTTAATCACCGACTATTATGACGGCGGTAGATAATGTGAATTTCATCATCAATTAGGATCAAAGGCAAGCAGAGATATTTTGAAGGGAAACTTCAAATGGTTTCAGAGCTGCTTGATGGCAGAACTACAGCTCCTGGATTAGCTTGTGTGCTGGGTTTCATGTACGACATACTGATTAAAGGAACACACCCACTCACGACTATACATACAAAAAAAGCCATTCAACTTACTTGTAGAATGTAGGAAGCCAATTCGAAGACGACGTCACTGTCTACTTCAATGAGCTCCTGTAAAAAGAGTAGAAAAGAGTAACGTGAATAACTGCGTCACTTTTTGCTAAGAGCAAAAAACTACTTGAGCACATTGCTGTGAGTAAAAAGTGGACCCGGCTCTAATCAGTCACCATTGAATCATTAAAATAAGCTGTAAGTTTCTATCATTTCCATACTACTAACCCTCCCATCTTCCCTTCCTTCCTTCTCAAATGTCATGAGGTATTCATGGGTAAGGGACTCAGAGATTAGAGGCAAAGTGAAGGGGGTTGGGTGAGGAGGTTCATCGGTTAAAGGCCGCAATGGTCTGATTACTCAGTATATTTTAAAAACCTGTTGTTTTTTTTTACACTTACAATTCCTTTGGAGTTACTTACTGACACCAAGAGAGTAGATATGTAACTCGCATGCTCTGTTTACATCATTTAGAGAGGGGATTAGGGTTAGTGGGCAGTGAATAGCAGGTCATGTATGCAAGGAATGTTCCCTTTACAATCCACGGCTTAATTGGTTGGAAGATCAGACAGTCGGGATGAAACACAAGACAGAGCAAACCCACCCTGAGCGTACCACCCAACACGACTGCAAATGGTCACACACTGTGTCTTTCTGTGCGAGGCTTGACAGTGGAAAATGTTCCAAGCTACTTACAGAGACAGAGACTTAAGAAAGGACTGATTGTCGCACCCAGATCAGGTATATTCGATCTACTTTATGTGAGTATTGTGCAAACTAAAAATACTACTAACTACCCTGTCTTTGCTTTTTTTTTTTTTCCTTACAGTAGTTATCTACTGTTAGATCTGACAGGGTTAATTTATTTATTTATTTTTTTTATAATTGGCTTTGAGAACTCAAATGGAAAGACAGAGACTGGTTGTCTGGTAACAGTTGGTAGAGGGACGGAACCAGAAAGCTCCCGTGAGTTCTACTAGTTTCAACTTGAGATTCATACCCAGTGATTCTTGATGCTACAAAGCCCTCTTTTGGAAATGAAACCTAACTGCTGACTGACCAGTTTACCTACATAGACATGCACCCTGCACAAAACACAACACTGTCACCTGAAACACTATCCACATTTATGCCGAATTTCCTCCAGTGCTGATTTAAAAGTGGTCATCCTAATTGCAATTTACACAGCTTTAATAAAGGTGCTTCCGCACTGACAGATGGCAGCCGATGTGTCAAATTATTTGCTAGTTGCAGGAATGTAGAGCAGCACATAACATGATGGGGAACAGCTGATGAAATTGGTTCATATTTTCTGCTTCACCAAATCGCTGAGCAGGACTGAGGTCCAAGCTTCCCTCTAGTGGCATCTCTTCATTTAGAACTAGAAATAGGCTAATGAAGTGGCGCGCTCTGAACAACATAAAGCACTCCTCTCACATTTGTCCATCCGTGAATACACTTGCTGAACACTCCGGACCGCATTTTAATGAGTGAGGGACAAACTCTCAAAAGGATTCCTACCACACGTAGTCGTAAAGTGTGATAAGGATGCATGCAGTAATATGTTTACCTTGTAGATGATGGACTTGGCATTAAGAAAGAACAGCTCAATGGTTGCATTGTCCTTCAGGTAGGATATACTTTCAATGTAGAACCTGAAAAGACAAGAGAGAACTTGAAGTATGCTGCTCCAACTGCCATGTATTTGTTTCAGAAACAGAAGTTACACACACATAATATGCAGTAGGTGAGAAAAACTGCTGTCCAGATCATGATAAAGCAATATGAAGTTGTGAGTGACAGGCTGAATTTATAAAAGTGACCAGAGGAGGGCGCATCATACTACAGACGGATTTTGTATACCAACATCTTTTTACACCCAATCTTCCTCTTGCTATGGAAGCTGGCAATGATCCATGATTAAGTTTGCGAGTGTGTGCACATTCCACACACACACGCATGCAGACACACACTCACACACACACTGAATGTGCACACGATGCACTTCGCACATTGTCTGTCTGTGCCTGATCAGCAGTGTTTGGTAACTACACACACATGCACGCCTGCGCGCGCACACACACACACACACACACAGACGTGTATTGGAGAGAGAAGCACAGTAACCCACTTCTGGCAGAGCAGTGAGCAGCAAACTAACATAATAATGCAGTCTAAATTTAGCTCATGAATACATGCAGAGCCAGAGGGTAGTTGGGATGGTGTGCTAGGAAGCTACTCATTGTTAGCTCCTCTGTTGAGAAAAAAAATAAAAAAAACAGACATCAAGAAAATTCCAGAGGGTTTGGATGCTCTCTTGTGTCCCCTTACATATTTTTTAATTAGTGATGTCTTTCATCAAACCCCTACTTAATCTGCACGGTCGTGGATACTCATTAAACACAAGCAGTATATGACTTCATATTTCCCTGCAAGTGTGCATCCTGTGACCCGCACTCAAATTTAGACTCACCCACGTGAATGAGCTTGTCGATTTGCGCACGTACGATTGTATATAGGTATTGAGTGAGAGGGACTGTGGGAAGATCAATACTGAAGGGTTTAAATCGTGTTACCCATTGAGCTGCACGAGAGAATGAGAGGACCCTTGTCAATATCCAGTGTGAACATTTAATTAAAGCCACCTTGTTGATGAGACATAGGCACACTGTCAGCACAGCAGCAAGCGGAAAGGCACCCAGTGAATCGGCAGGAGGCAGGCATCTGCCTAAGCACATCACACAAATGCCACACGAACATGCAGAAATATGACATGCAGGCACCTGCACATACGCGCACACACGGGGTTACAAAAACACACACACACACACACACACACACACACACACACACACACACACACACACACACACACACACACACACACACACACACACACACACACACACACACACAATAACACACACACACGCACACACAAAGATTTCTCTCTTTCACACTAACTCCCACACCAGTGTCCAGATGATTATGGGGCGATAAAGTGCCCTCTGACACCATCAGCACAAAGGTAATCCTGTCACTCCAGAGAAGAACCACTAGGCCTTTTTCTGCTTTCATACTCAAACATAATTCTCCCCATTTGGCATTTTGACATCATATCTTCTGTACCCTCCTCGGGCACCCTTGCACAGTTTTCTTTCGCTCTATCTGACCAAAACACAGCCACAATAACTTTATTTTATTTTTCTCTCTCGCTCCAGTGGACAACATTCACCCCTTACCTCTCCATTCTCTTTTTAATGTGTTTTTTGTCCTCCACTGCCTTTCTTCTTTCTTTTCCCCCTGACTTCCAAGGTCAGACAGGACAAACAATGCCACTGGTGTGTGTCTGAATATGTCTCACTACCCACCATCACTGCTGCTGTTGCCTTGGCAACGCACTAACCATTAATTTTCAATTAAAGCAGACAAAGAGATGACAGCTCAGGGTCCATGGAAGATGTCAAGAAGCAGTATTAATATACGACAAGTGAGCATAATTGTGTGTCCATTTTTCTCTGCTCTCATCTATGCTATCAGTGAAATGTGAAAGCAGCAGATAATTTGGGGGTGTGGGAGACGCTGGCCACTGTTTTCTTTTAACCAAGACGCCTCTGACGTATCTTTCTGAGAAATATGGCATTCATCATTACCTTTATGAATATTTTGTCAGAGATGTTATTATTTTCATTATCACTCTATCAAAAAGATGCTATTTCACTTGCGATTCGAATGCGCGCACACACACACACACACACACACACACACACACACACACACACACACACACACACACACATACACACCTGTAAGCTGGATCTAGTGCAAGGACACGGTGCTGACTGTATCCCGTAGGTTGTTATTTGATTTCCATTAACCAACAATTACAGTGAGACCTCCAACTCATGCAAATGTGTGAGCTGCTCTCCAAACCCTTTGTCTGATCAAGCAGAACTTCTGGACACATAAATGCATAGACACAAGACTGCACACAAACACGCACAAATGCAACACATGCAAGGTCACTGCAAACCACAGACTTCACACACAGTGGGACCTTGGAAAGTATAAAAACATGCAGAACAATAACGAGAAAATATTTTATCAGTGATAAAGTGAGCGAGGCGCAGCTCTGGATAGTGGAGCAGGTGAAGAAAAGACCTCAGTGTGCACATACTCGCGTATATACCCGTCCGACAACAGCACAGTCAACCTGGTTCTTGCAAAAACCACAAACTCTATGTTTGTGAGACAAATCTTACAATATCTGAACAGACCACTTTGCTGGCTCTGGTCCATGAGGCGTGTGTTCCTGCTTGTTGTTGGATGGGCACCACGGGCTACAGATAATCTGTAGCCTCTGCAGAGTTGATTCAAGCAGCAGAGGTGTTTTTTTAACACGAGGACTTTTAGAACTGTATTGAAAGCGTTTGTGAACTCTGACTGTGTGTATGTGGGTACGTGTTTTTTTTGTTTTTGCTGGTTGGACTTTTCTTGGGGCCTCTCATGCACTTTCTACAGAAAACTGAATTTTTGTTTCAATAAAGAAGATGTGATCATGACAACTATATATATTTAATGTTGCTGAGAAAACAAACAGGTCACACACAGTGAAGGATTTCAACAGTTGCCGAAATTTGGCACAATTCAGGGCAATGATCCTCCAAATATGCATGTCAAATTTCAAGAGAATCGAAACAAAAATTGACTGAGTTAAGATTCTTGAACCTCGTAAATTGAGTTACCAATGTTAACTTCCGAAATTTTTCCTGACCTTATTCTGGATCAGATCCTGATAAAATGTTGCACCCTACTAGATATGACCATCCTACAGATCACTGAATTTTATCAGATATGATCTCCAAGAAATATGATTTTTTTGAAAATACAGATGATTATCTGGATCACTCTCAAAATTCAATGGAATCTAAGTTGGGTCACAACACATCTTCTTAATTTTTTTTTAGGAAGATCCCATCAGGAGTTTTTGTGTCATCCTGCTAACAAACAAACAGACAAACCCTGGCAAAAACATAACCTCCTAAGAAACGTTGAGTTGCCTAATGCTTTTGATCATTAGGTCTAAATAATGTTCGGATCCATTCAATCAATTTTCTGAAACAATATGTGCCATGGATTGAATTTTATATAATGGCTTCTAACTTTAAAAAGCAAAAGAAATTTGAAGGATGGGTTCAACTGAAACAGTGACCGCATCACTCATTAATGCAATATTGACCCAAATCAGTCCGTCAGACCCACTTTTGCTCAAAGAATATCCACGGCTGTCACTGTTCGTTGCTCTGAAAGTAAAAATACAACTACTCAGGCTTCTTCTTTACTTCCTATTACATTGCATTTTTTAAACTTGTATTGAATTAAAAAATTGTAAAGGATATATAAAATTTTTGGTGCGACAAAAGATTAACTAAATTCCTCACAACTCAAAGCATCACCAGAAAAATATTACATGGTGGCTATGACAATCCAAATTAGACAAGAATCACACCCACTGATCTAAATGGGCAAACATTGGATCAACTATATCTTGTGTGTTGATGTTATCTATTTTCTATGCTATATTACAATATTATAATCTTGTATTATAAGATTGTGTGTGGACTCTTGCATAACTGTGCAAAATGCAGACATAATGTTGGTTTCCTTACACCAAATGGTGCTGTGTCCTCAAAATCCTGGTTGTATGGAAAGTGGCAATGTGATGTGGCGGTGTGATGCAAGTGAGGGAGCGAGCATTGGAGCGGTGAGGAGAGCTGTGACCGGTGTGGAGATATACTTTGTGGCAGCAAAGGCGCAAACCCGGTAAAAGGCAATGTTGTTACTGTTATCAGAAGAGGTTCATCTATGAGACAATCGTGTTTTCTCTTTTTAATCGCTCTTTTCCTCGCTTTCTAGTCTGGCTCCACTTTTGTTCTACTCTCCTGTGACGCTCCACTTTCATTCTCAGCTGCACTTTTCTTTCATGCCCAACTGTCTTTCGGTCCCTCCCTCCCTTCTTCCCTATTGAGTGTGCCCCTTAAATCACATAGTCCCTAAACTGCCCCATAAAAGATGGCAGGTTCTCCCCTGTCTCCCCCCCTCGTTTGGTCTCCTCTGTCTCCACACATTACCGCTTTAATTAAGGTAATTACTTTCAGAGTAGTACTAATCGGATCCTCTTCTCGCCTGTGTTACACACATGCACACAGACACACACGCAAGTAGGGCACACCATATTTCCTTACACAATTCATTACAATTCATTCATTACACTTGAATGCAAAGTTCCGAATCAACAATGAAAGTGTAAACTTTGAAAACCTTAAACCGATTTTTAAAATACACAGCAGGAAATATAAGTATGGAAAATCTATACACATTCAACACCTGCTTTATCAAACTGAGGTTTGCAGCTGGAGCTAGATGACAATAGGCTAAACCTAGTACACCTTGAAGAAATTGCCAGTCTAACATAGAGCAAACACAAAGACCCGGACAATCAAAAATGCAGCCACTCACTCAGACATAAATTATAAGTTCATGTTCTGCACTACCCAATAGATTGAACATTGAAATCTTTGGATAGCGAGAGAAAGCTGGGGAACATAGATGGAGTAATCCCACTCAATCTCACTAAAAAGTAGAAATGACTTATTAACTTTATACATTTTTATACACAATATGTTTTTAATTCATCACGAACAATGAAGAAAAGATCAGGCTTCTGGTGGGTCATATACCCTGGCTCATGTGAACACACTGGAGACACGACAGTGATCAAAATTCATCTTGCATAATGGGTTTGACCCAAAAACTAAATATTTTTCTCAATGGAAAACAGGTAATAACATGGCTGGACTTTACATAAACAGTAAACACTAAATTATTTTCAAAACCACTGATTTGCAAATCTTATTCATTAATTATTCTAAAACCCTGACTCGGCTTTGAGGTGTGGAGGGCAAAGACAATCATCATTGGAAAAAAGATGTCATAATCACCCCCACCTCTCCTCCGTAATGCGGTCCACGATGTCATCTAATAAACACAACAATCGCGGACTTCAAGCTCCTGGTCGACCATCAGAAACTACTGACGCTGGCCTAGGTATAGATTACTGTCAGCTCCTTACTTTCTGAATGTAGCTCTGAATTTCTAGAGGTAAAAGTATAAGGTCAACTTAAATCTATTCAGATATCTAAGAAAATGTGAAGGAGAAATATATTTTCATTTCAGACTTCAGCAAAAAAAAAAAAATCATTATGTCCATTTAATATGCAGAATGGCAGAAATGCTGAAAACAATGTAATTAGTATGTCAGGTTTGTTTTTGTAATGATCCCACACACACACATACGCACAGAGATCCATACACTATAAACAGTAACAATGGCAAAAACAAGGACATTTCAATGGACAGATGATGAAGTTTATTCCAGAAGATTATTCCACGAGACTCTCAACTACCAAGTCCCAGGAGAATATGTACTTGGGGTCATGACAATATGGAGGCCGCCATGTTTATTATTGTCCATCTGCTTGTGCATGTGCAGAAGAACTACTTACCGTGGCCGTGGTGCACGTAAGCAGTTGCAGTGTTTCCAGAAAAGTTGTGTTTTTCCGGTTTACACAGAGTTGGAGGGTTTTTCAAAAGGATGCATTTTCCTCCGTCAACCTGGAGACTGAGTTAGAGCGTTTTTGAGAGTTCAATGTTTGAAGCCTTTTTCAAAAAGCTGTTTCCAGTGGCTCTGAGCACTGTTGTCGTGTAAATACACCACCAGAGCGCAACAAAAGATTTCCATTTTCACTTGAACACATTGTGTAAATGGGGCCTTCATCATGCCGAATGAAAACACGGCTTGCTGTGACAGTCAAACAGTCAAAGGATATTTTGAGAGTCGTGGTGTCCTTTGCTTTGGTTGGCAGCTGGTGTTTTGACAGTGTCATCTGAAGAAGAAGAAGAAAAAAAGAAGTTGTAGGCTTGTGTAAGCTGCAGCTGTTTGGAGTTCAGGAATGATATATTGGTTGATGTGTCATTTATGTGTCAACGTGTAATATTTCAAAGTTTCTAAGTTTATGATGAATCTTTTTCAATTTGAACAGTTCTTCCAGCGGTATCCTCTGCTAGCTCACAGTAAGGATGGGATGAAAAGAGTGGGGTCGAAAAATTGGGTTCTCCCTCAAAATTCATTTTTTGCACTGCAAGAATCATTGTTTTACTCATGGAAAGGGGAATCTGACTGGCTCTCAAGTTTAATTCAGCCAGATCGGTGCATGTACTACTGGCCTGTCATCAGAGACTCAGGAGTCCTCTCCACCACCATCCCCCTTTCTGCTTCCCCCAAAGGCACCTTCACTGATAATGAGAGAGGGACTGCAGGTATGGCTCGGACTCAGGGGGGTTTCAATTAACGCCCTACAGATTAATAAAGCGTAATAAGGCGTACTGCATTAATGTGTGCGTATGTGCATGTGTTTTTTTTTACGTGTTCATGTGTATGTCCATGTCCGTGCGTGTTGGAAAGACCCCTGCCGCTCAGCGTGATGGAGGGAACAGAAAAGGAAAAGGACTGTGAAAAAGCTGCGGCAGACTGTGGAGAAGACGAGCATCGGAGCTCAACTCTGATTGGGTTCCTGCTCGAGGATTTTTAAATGGTCATCTGCTTCCTGTCACCACAGTTAGATTAACAGCAGGATTTAAAAAAAAAAATATATTTTTTCTTTTTCGTTTGTTATTTTAACAAGAAAAGGCTCTTTTCATGAAACAGGTTACAGACCCCGGGGTAGAATGATAACAATTTGAAATGAATTACCAAGATCTTTTGAGTGACCTGAATAACTTCGCAAAAGAAACAGCAGCTTCACAAGA
>OMNM01044656.1:0-19792 GCA_900302745.1 Parablennius parvicornis
GGCCATGTGTTCTCACTTGAAACGCTGTCGTGTAAACGGTGCTTCAGTGTCAGTAAATGATCACAGCCCCTAATACTTGCTGAGTAAATGCATACATGGAATCAGTGAGTGAATGTGTCACAATGTCTTTACAACTTAACCCAAAAAAAAAAGAAGTACAGTAATTGTTTTTTTGGTCCAAAGAGGACAAATGAAAGACACAGCAGAGGAGAAAATAGTCAACACAATTCAGCTGAACAGGTTAACAGGTTGAAATGGTTGGAACCTGCTTGTATCCACTGGAGAGCAGCTGTTATGAAGCCCTATACATACAATTTTCAGTCTGACTGTTTGTTAACTCAGTGCTATTCAAAGTTATTTCTATAGTGCTAAACACAACATTCATTTCAAGGCGCCTTAAGACAGAAATATCAATAAAGATACAGAATCTGGTGGAAAGGGAAAAACTCATTTTTAACAGAAAGAAACCTACAGAACAAGACTCAGAGGTGAAGGGGATAGGACAGACAGATTGTGGGGAGGGATTCAAACAGTGGTTCTGGTAGGGGGTGACACAAGTTCAGTCCCAAACAACAAGATTGGATTGCTCAAGAGTATTTTTTTTTTTTTTGCCTTTTTTTTTTTTTTTTTTTTTTTTATATCTTCCAAATTTATCGCACTCTAAACCGACAAAAAAAAATCTAATCTTCTGTAGGTTCCTATTGTCTTAGAACTCTTTGCTCACACAGCACGACAAATGGCATTGGCAATATTCATCAAAATAATAGAGGGAATAAAGTCTCAACACATGATCTTAGGATGGGTAATTAGGTGTATCCAGTAATTGTGTCTCCATTGTGGAGGCCACTCGGGTGGTAATGATGCAGGGTGTGGACAGCAGTGCAGCTGCATGAGAGATCATTAATCACGATGAAGATATCGCACAGCTCTGACTCATTTGTATCAAGCGAGCAGATTGGCAGTTAAAGTGAAGCGAACTGAGAAGGCTGTTTTTTTCATTTTCAAACCAATTAGCTGCAATATTGTGTTTGTTAGATTTGGTGAAGCAAGCAAGTCCAAAAGCAACCAGTATAAACCATCTTTGATGTTCTTTTTCCATTTATTTATTGACATGGGAGTTGACAGTCGTATGATAGCCATGATATAGCCATGGACTTTTAGTCATCATAGGGAAAATATAATTTTTTTATGGGACAACGGTGCCACAAAAACGCAACTTTTTGAAAACACTCTGACTCCATCTCCGTGAAACGCTGCTACTGTGGATGTTATGTTAGTGAAGTTCTTCAGCACATGTGCAAATAGATGGACATTAACAACAATGTTTGCCTCCATTGTCATGACTCCCAGTTGATATTCTCCTGGGACTTGGTAGTTAAAGAGTTCACATGTCACTCAGAAAAACAATATAACTTAGGTACATAATCTGTCCATACCAATGTCCATGTATTCCCATTGTTAATGTTTATAACATATTGTTCTTTGTGTGCACCTGTGTGTGGTTTCATTGCAAAAACAACAAGTGGCGCTGACTCGAGGACGTACATGCTAACTAACTATCGTTTTCAAAACGTTGCCGTGCAATCGTGAAATGAAAACGCAAAATCTTTTTATCTAAAAAGGGACCTCAGACCAGATTTGCCTTTTAAATCATGGTCCCCCTAATAAAGCATCATACCCTGTCCATACATCCTCCTTTACTCAAAAATGGTCAATGCAAGCAGTGTTTGATTAATCATGTTGTCTATTTAACTGGTGGATTTAATCGTCTTTACATACAGCATCCTTGAAATCTTCTGAACACGATACTCCATCCTGGCTTCAGACACATTCATCCACCAGCAGCAGCAGCACTCATTATTTTGTAGTTCTACGGCAACGTTCATAAACGAGACCACAGATTTTGTTGAAATATGTCTGTAATAAAGGAGTTTCTTCTGGTTTTCCAGTTTCCTCTCTCAGTCCAAAAACATACATGTAAGGTGGATTGTGAAGGTTTGAATGATCGTCTGCATTATAACTCCTTCTCTTCCATCCTACAGAAAAACAATCTTTACCTTCTGATTCAAAAGTTACCCACTTCTACTTAAAAATCAAGGTGCAAAATTCATCCGTCTTTTAAATAATTCACGTCAGTTGTTTATCCAAAATCATTTCCAGCTTGTTCACAGGGTTTTATGAACCCAGTGTTGATGATCTGAGAATGTTGCTAAAAAGCCTTCAGATATTAAAGCCCCATTTTCAAATTTCCAGCAGAGAGAGAATGTATTAATTACAGAAGCAAGCACTTAAAAGCAGCACTTCACTTTGGAGTGATATTTCTGTTTTCCATTTCACTCAGTGAGGTTTGCTTCATAGGTCACCAAACTTATTTACATATCATCTGGACGGTGTGGCTCTCACAGGATTGGTATTGCCAGCAGCATTTAGGTGATGTTGATGAAAAAGAAAACACACATTATACAAACGTTTAAATTTGTGGAATGAGTTCTTAATTCTCTAGGTTTTTTTGGTTGTTTTTTTTGTTATTAGATAGTTAAAAGGCAAAAAGCTCCTTAAAGTTATAGTTCTTTTGAGAATATAAATATGGATTTATTATGAAAGATCCCATTTTTTGTTTGTTTTTTTTCACAATTCAGAAGAAATTGACCGGCAAAACTTGTTTCAGATCAGGATTTATGTATTTCTATGTATTTCTACTCGTGACCATTTCATTCCTCCTGAGAAGATTTACTTGGATTAATGTGTTTTCCACGCTTTCATATTTTTTGAGGCGGGGGACTGAAATAAGGCCTCAGTAAAATGGACATGTGGGGATGACAAAAGAAGCAAGTGAGGGTGAAAAAAAAGAGAAAAGTATCGGCGATGAGGCTGAAAGAAGCAGGTCTAGGAATAAAGGAGAGAAGAATGGATTTTAACAGAGATGGAGGAGTGTGCAGCAATTGAAGAGTCTCATTATTTCTGAAGGAGACGGACTTCAAAGGAGGCGATTCCCACAATGCATTACACACACACACACACACACACACACACACACACACACACACACACACACACACACACACACACACACACACACACACACACACACACACACACACACACACATTCAATTCTAAAACTGGAATCTCTTCACTCTGATATATCATACATGTTGAATGTTCGGATTTTGGATATGTTCGCACAAAATAGGTGAGACCAAAAAGCACAAAAGCAGATAATCTATTTATTACCCTTTCACTATGTAAGATACAATTTTAACATTACTTTCATTTCAAAAGGCACCAATCAATGTGAATTGGAAAAAAACACCAGTAATTAGTTCATATTGAATCACATTTTACTCCAAATTGGTCCATATATTTTAAACAAACTACATTTTTTCTCATCATTCATGGTTCCTTTTGCTCTCGGATGTCTGTATAAGTGCTCCAGTATATATGCAGAACCAGGCAGGCATGTGGGTAACTTCAGGCTACATGAAGCAGAAGTGGGTGTGCTGTTGGAGAGAAGAGAGGAGTGTGACTCACTGCCTGCCATCACTTATTTGCACACTGGATCCTGGAGATTACCTGCAGAACAAACAGAGGCACAGGTTATGTTCAAGGGTCATCTCCACTCCGGTTAGTAACTATGTAACATGCAGGGTGAGAGGAATCCTCCCACTTTACACTTCTACTTCTTTTTTGCCTACAGATACGGAGCCACAACAGATCAACAACCAATTCAAACCAAGAGGCTGTATTTCATTTACGGTCACAGGATGGATATTACATTCATCCATCTATTCATTCATCAATCAATCCCTCTATCTATCCATCTTCTTTATCATAAAGAGGGTCATCTGGAGTCTCTCCAGTGTTTTAAAGGAACTAGAGAGTATACATGTGTTCTGTCATTATGGTATATTTAGTCGTGTTTTACATCCCCTTCATGTTTCCTGGTGTCCTTGCATTTCATATGGTTCCGTATTTCTTTCCTGAGTTCACTTCAGGCCACGTTTATTCGTACCCAGGTTTTTACAAAAATGGATATGTACCCCTCGACGTTTCCAAAAAAATCTTCACTGACACGCACCTGCATATACACCTGGTTCAGAGCTACTATGACCATTCAAACCTGTAAGGGGCAGTGTAACGAGAAGCATGAAGCCATGATAGCCAATTAAAATCCTGGAAAAAAAACATATTATCACGAATTGTGATGTAAATCTCTACCCGCCGCCCTTTAGATGCAAATAGAGACACAGAGTTTTTAAAAATCTCCACTGTGGCCGGAGTTTTCAGAAAACATTTGTGGAGACTCAGAGATGTGTTTATGTGTAAATCCAAAGCCCAAACGCAGAGAAATATCACAGTTGTTTAAAAACCCCGAGTATGTGTAAGTGTGGCCTCGGTTTCTTTATGATCCCTCTCCTTCCTGAGTTCCTGTCATCACTGTCAGCTGTGCTTCAAGCGTATACATACCACCTTCTTCTTCTCTGGTTTTGTGCACTAAGGCCGGTCCACTCAATCCACACTAGAAGCCTCTTTTTATTTGTTGTGCTCGTGAATCACAAGCATGTCATTTAAAGCCAAACACTGTTGATTTGACTTGAAGAAGGCAATTCATCAGCCATTACTAACTACTCCTCATCTCTGTCAGCTGACCTTTTTTTTATCGACATGAACCAATGGTGGGTGCTGTTAGTTCTTTTGGAATGAGACACACTCACACGGGCGCAGAGAAGAATAAGCTATAAACATTAACAATGGCGAACACCATCATTTGTATGGCTGAACGATCAAATTGGATTGCTATTACAGGAGTCATGGCACTCTGGAGGCCACCATTGTTGTTATTGTCCGTTGGCTCGCATATGTGCAGAAGAACTATTTACTATGGCCGTGGTGCACATTCACAGTATGAGTGTTTCCGAAAAGTTTCCACGAAGACAGTCGGACCATTTTTTAAAAGCCTCCACCTGGAGAGCCATTTTCAAAGAGTTGTGTTTTCAGTGGCTCTTTCATTGCATTTTTCCTTAATTGTATTTTACACTTGGTTGATTTTCTAAGTTAACTTTTAATTTCTACTTCCTCAATATTTACTGATGCATATTCAAACAAATCTGTTTCTGACTGAATCATAAACATCGGACTTTCTTTAGAATCATTAAAGGTGCAAAATATCGTGCTGCTGTTAATGGTTTCTGAGATTTATTACATTCATCTATTGAAGGCTTTGTTGTTGCCCCATTAAAAAACATCTTAATTGTTGTTTGTCAGGTCCCTGTCTGCATCTTCCCCTGTGTGTCTGCCCTCACCCTTTCAGTTATCCAATTGTTTTCTCCCTCTGTGCGCCTATGTCATTATGAGTTCCACCTGTATCCTCCCTTTCCCTGTGTATTTAAGCCTCCCACTTTCTGTTGTCTGTGTTGGTTCATTTTGTCTATTTGTCTCCGGCCCTTTCCCTGCTCCCCGGTGCTCCCTGTATGCTCTTTGGTTATTGGACTGCTGTTGAGAACATCCCACAGTCAGTCAGTGTCAGTTTGAGATCAGGAGACCAAGTTAGCACCTCAAAAGTGTCCTACAACCATGTCAGCCATGTCAGGAAGCGTTATCCTCTCCTCGGGGAAATAACAAACAAAGGGAAAAAAGATGATGTGAGACTCAGCCACCTGACATCATTGTTCTGTGGTCGACCACTGTGGGTGCTTTCAAACACTAGATCGTAGTCTAAGACAGGTTTACGGACATATATCAATTCACTGTGATGCTCAACGACAGCTGGCATTGATATTTTCAGCCATTTGTAGCTCTTCTGGGGAATTGTACTGCGTAGGCAAATCGTTACTTACCCTGCACATCAATGGGTTGTTTGTCTCTGCTGGGACTGCTCATGGTAGGAATCAGCCGATGTCGCTAGACCAGCTCCCTAAAAGGATCACTGTTGTCAAGATATCTCAACTTAATTCTGGTCAAAGTTGCCAATCAACTTCCATCCCTCACTTGATTTGATCCTTTTGGGATACCGGACACGCTATCGGTTACAAGAACGTTTCGTTGCCACCAGGTTCAAAGCTTTCATGCCACCGTTTCTTTGTATCCTCAAACTTTTCATCAAACTTTTGGCAGATTCCAAAAAGACAGTTTTAACGTGGCGTGTGGGTGTGCTCTGATCAAAGGTCAGAAGATAGTAATTGTTGGATTTGTTGCGTGTAAGTATACCCCGTCCCCTGCAATCTTTCTCACATCTTTATATACCTTGGGGGCAATTCCGTGACCTATTTCCCCCTCAGTGGATTATCAAAGTTTTATTTTGGACATCTTTGACAAGAGTGAGAGAATTTGAAGAGCTCGCTCTGCAATTATGACGAATAGGGCGTCTCAGAAGAACGCGGTTTTAAAATAAGCATTATTAAGCTTTGCAACTAGCTGTTGAAAAGCTTAATGAGTTTAGAAAGACAAATATAATCAGATGGGGCCACATAGTGGTGTAGTGTTTAGCTCTCACGTCATAGAGAGAGTCCCCGGTTTGAGTCCATGTTGGCTTGAGCACCCTGCACCTTAAGGGGACAGATGAATGTCTAGATATGATCAGATGTGTTTACTGAAGTCAGCATTGACAATCAATGAAAGGCTTTCTATTGCGAATGAGATAATCTATCTCCTGTTTGCTTTGATTCAACCATTACTTTCACGGCCACATGACTCGGTGTCAGAAGACCGAAAGAGCTATTTTGTTAAGTACTACAAATGTAGCAGTGTCTCGTTTCTTAAGACAGATTCTGACCTCAGACTGTGGAAGAAGTCAGTAAATGGGATATGTAATGGACAGTCAGGAGCTGCAGAAGGAAATGAAAAGAAAGTTCAGCTCACGTCGCATGCTCAGCAGCAGCAAAACTGCAAAATTGGGCAAGAAATGACTGACTATTAGGTCCATTCTAGCTGGGTCGGATAAAAACTAGTAGGTCACAGGTTTCATCAAAGGGTTTTCTTCAAAAAACCACTTTATCATCACATCTGTTCATTTGATAACGTCAGAGGTATTCATTTCATACTGCGTTCATATAGAAATTTCAGATATACAAACAGTTGCACATAAACAGTGATTTAGACTTTTTTTTTCTCTGTTTTGTTGTTGACATATTTGGATCTTCAGACATTCCAAAAAAATATTAGTTCACAAATTATAATTAAAATCCAATTTTTAAAAAAGCTACATAGTGGAAGATATGTACATCAAAAGTGATTAAACCTTTAATCCATCAGATTGGAATCGGAAAGAAGATATACTGTATAATTCTTTAAAAGATGTTATAGCTCTGGTGTCAGTGACAACATCAACCACATTTTTTGGGGGGGGATATGAATAACAATCGTTCAAATCCTTAGCGACACTGGTTCACTAACAGTATTTCACATAACACTGAGAGCCACGTATCTCTCATGTAACAGGAAAACTATGGAATTATATTTGTGCCACAATCCTGAGAACAAAGTGTGAGTTTGTTCTCAAAACTAAATGTCAAAAAAGTATTTTCATGTTATATTTATCCACACAAATGCACAATTCTGGTGTTTTTCCACTCAGTTTAGTCATTTTACTCTACACGCTTGCTATTTTGTTTAGTGTTAAAGTGAAGTCGCATTGTTTTGTCACGGTTTTGTAGAAGGCGAGAGATTTTAGATTCACCAGATGAACCTCGTGGCAGATCCAAATAACGACAAGCTCAACACTTTGTGCCACATTAGTTAAGATTCTTAGGTTGAATATTTTAGGTTTTTTTATCAGCTGTGCTTTTGATAAAACTTTTTAACACACTACACAAAATAGTCCTTTATTTTATGCAATTCACAGAAAACTCACAGAAAATGTGTTGAAATCCAGCATAAACCGCAAAACTCAAGTTGACTTAGATATAGATTTTAAATGTGCTTCAAAAAGGAGGCCAAAATCACGACCTGATTGGATAGAATCAGCTAATCAGAATTGATTTTGGAATGTTTATAGCGATGTGCTGAGTCCAGCTTACAGAGTGTAGCTGCTGGGTGAGAGAAAGAAAGAGTGTGTGTGTGTGTGTGTGTGCGTGTGTGTGCGGATAGGTTTGCAGACATAAATGCTCAGCTCATGTTTTTCTTCGCTAAAGTTTTTTGTTTTTGTTCCTGTCCTCAGAATTCAACAAATTGCACTTATTTTCCTTTAATTACTTCAGGTTTGTGCAAAGTTATTTAATCAAATGTGGACTCTTTGGAAATGCTTCTTAGCACTAAAACAATGAGTTTTGAAACCTGTCTGATTCAACCCTGCATGTAGCGTTTTATGTTGATCAGATGAATCACTTGTTCACAATTCCAAAATCTTTTTTTTTTGTTTTTTATAATTATCTGTTTCCTTCTCTTTTACATTCCAGATGTCTACACGGGCCATAAGCATGAGTTGTTCCTTCTGTTCTTGCTCTAGTGCAACACATGCTTTAACTGGAGCGACTCCATATCCACGGAGGAATAGACTGAGGGCTGTCAAGCAGATGACATTTTCAAAAGGAAGACACAATAATTATGGAGCTCTGAAAATCAGAGAGAGAGAAAAGCAGCAGAGTGTTTGCCCTTCATGCATATTTAATCTGCTTTATGAGACTGTAGGAGTGACGGGAGGAAAACAGTACAAGTAAACTACACACAGAGTGAGACAAGAGGCAAAGGTGCTATTGAAGAAACAGCACAGTGTAATCAATATGGGTGGAAACAACAGGAAGACATTGTTTGACTGTGTCGGGGGTTGGACAGCTTAAAGCACGAAATCAGTCAATCAATTCATTCTGAATGAAATTGAAAAAAATGTCAAGATAACAAGACATTGTTGGAACGTAGAAGATTCAGAAGAGGATGTAATGATCGAGGCAGACAATCCAATTTCCAAGCAGAATAAAAGAAACTCATTGAAACAGCTTGTAACTGCTGTCAGGCTCTGGCAACTGCATTCGTCTCCCAATGATCTTCTACTTCTAAAGCGGCACTTCACCTGATCCCTACGCCGAACTTCTATGATATGAACTTTTACCTGACCTCATTCCAGAAAAGTCACATGGATAAATTGGTTCAGGCAATGAGGTTGTGGAGATTCTCAGGCAGTGCAGTGCTGCACCGACACGAGATCAGGACCCAGGAGGAATTTCATTGAACAACTTGATATGTGCTTTTTTAAAAAAAAAATGGAGAGAAAGGTTTGTAGGGTCTTAATGAGTTTTTGGGGCAGTGATTGGTAAACCTGTCACTGGGTGGGACAAGCAACAGCAGAAATGGCAGTAGAATTGGAACCACGAAATGAATTGTGGTTGTGGTTTGTCCACATGGTAAGAACCACTGGAGGAGTCAGCACTCTTCTACATTAAGGTCCTGCTTAGACGACAGTGTTTCAAGTGAAGAAACTTCATTTTTGTGTTTTCATTTTTAGAAAGGTTTCACATTTTTAAGGTAATGTTTTGAAAACTTTACCACTGTCCACACAGGACAGAGCCTGAGAGTTTCAGAAAAGTTACCTTTTTTGCCTGTTTACAGGAAGACAGAGTCACAGGATTTTCTGGGCTATTTGGTTTCCTCACACAAATCGATGGTCGGTCAGCTACATCTACTTATAACTCGAGTATCAGGACTACTTGTCAATGTGTTGATTCTGTACAAACAATAAGTTCATATATATATATATGATCAATTATAGCCTTTGTATATCAGAGAGGTAGAAATCTGGCTCTGCATTTCTAACTCACTCACTGTCAATTTCTCCCCAGTCAGATACACCAGATCTTTAAACTATCACATGCAATGACAAAGTCGGGTGAAGACTACAGCTGGAAGCTCTCATTATGATCAATGGTGACATTACTCCACTCAGTGTTATCCGGCGTGAGGCTGACAAGAGTTCTTGGCAAAGTGCAGATGACCTAATGAGGTCTGAATGACACTTACCCTTTGGAAATGTCAAAGTCAGGTGTTTTTTATCTGCGGAACTGGGTGTGCACGTTGAGGCTAGCCGTTCCTGATGCTACGAGGACCTCAGTCTATTTATTCCATGACGGTAAAAAAGAACTAAATTGATGCATTTTGAGGCAAAGGTGGATTTAGAGTTGGAGGAACGGTTTCATTCAGGTACAAGTGATATTCAGTAAAGAAAGTGATAGTGGTGGTCAAGGTGAAACTATTAGAAGTAAATGGAAGGCGGCGTGATGTCCTCTGAAGGCATGGAGATGTAAGTCAATGTGTGTGAGTGTGTGTGTAAAAGCTACTTTTCCTCCTCTCCTCTGATAAAGGTCACTGTCACCGTGATTGTCTGAAAGTTCAGTTAGCTTTAGTCTGCTTGAAGTCATTACTAAAGAAAGTGCAGTCAACTGAAGCCTTTGGCATATTAGAAAAATAAACGGCTCCTCAGACTTCAGACATGACTCAGGGACAACAAAGAGTGAGTTAAATGGTAGATATTGCTGCTGTAATACTATCAGGTTTATATTTCAGGCTCTACTTATATAGCAAGTTAGAAAAAGACAGACAATTCAATAGAGGAAACGAAAGGTGCCTGCAGTATTGCACAGTGTGGCAGCAAAGTGTTGAACACTGTTCCTGCACTACAACAAGGTGTTGTGATCAAATCACATGTCCTAATCGAAGCTTTTCTATATGGAGTTTGCATGATCTTATTGTGTCTTCATGGATCTTCTTCAATTACTAGGGTTTTCTCCCACAATCTAAATATATTCCTGTCAGGTTATCCAGGTCCAGACACCTTTACTTATCCCACAAGGGGCAACTCGTTTGAAGTTCCCTTGTGTACATTTAACAATCATACATGCATTCGGTAATCAATCAATCATCAATCTGTCAGGAATTTGCACGGGACATAGAAAAAAAAATGAACAGAAAAAAATAACAACAGATAATCACTTTTTGGGGCATTTGGACTGTCTGAATGCTTTTCCGTGGACCTTCTCTGGGTTCATGTGATTCTTTCCCCAAGCATGTATTTCTAATGTACTTCTAATTTCTAAGTCTCATATGCATTTATGATCCCGACCAAATGCTTCTTTTGCATAAATCAGATACTATGGAACTTAACAGAGTGAGTTATGCACCTTTTTTTTCACGCTGCACATTGCTGATTTACTCCGTCTGGGCTTTCTGTCGGACCTCTTAGTATTGGTGAGACCCCACACTGGTGGTTGTTATTGCACCCTACACAGTTTTGTCCTGTTTCTTCTTGGGTTTTTTTTCCACACGTTTCTTGGCCAAAGAAAGCAGTGAAATGAAATGAAAATGAATTCCCTTATTCATACAATGACGATTAATTCTTCCACTGAAAGACACTTTGGAGAAGCTGTCAGTAATTATTGAACTCATTTCAAAATCAAGGACTTTCCGGCAGAATAACTTTATTCATTTCCGTCTCTTATATCTGTGTTTGTCTCACTCTGTTGAGCTAAAAACATCTTTTATCTCCACAATGAATGTGCCATCAGGGTTCCTGACGCGAATATAGTCCCCGAAATGCCTTCTCTGACCACAAAAGCGAGACTCCATTTATGTCTGTTTACAAAAATACCATCAAGCCATTTTCTGTGTCGGAATGACACCTTGCCATCCTTCCGCATTGTTCCGATGCTTTCTCTCCAAAAATGACTGTTTCTCTGATTTTGTGTCTCCCGCTGCTCATCTTGATCACATCTTCTGCCATCGTGTTGTACTGGAATGATTCTTTTTCACAGCTTTTCTCTGTCAGTACTAGTCTCTTTTCCTTTGTGCTGGGCATGTATTAGAGGTAATAGTGCTCAGTTGCAAAAGAACTGCCCTGAATGACCTGTTGTAAATGCATCTGAACTCTAAAACCAAGTAATTATTTTATTTTTAACAGAAAAAGATGTTGCAGGGTTAACCTATCTCCTGTATGTGTCATCTTTTCTGTAGTCTTTCACTGCCTATCTGCCTATCTCTCTTGAAGAAAGATAGACTTCCAAGATGTTCACCCCTTTAATGAAGAAAGACTCATGTTAACTACTGTATCCAAGAGTTTTCTATAAAATCCAAAAGTGTTCTGTGATTGCAATCAGGCGATGAACGGCAGCTACTCTGGAAATGTTAAGAAATTGTCATTTCAGACTATGTGTAGTGGGAAATCTACTCAGATTTAAAATAAAAGCAGGGATTTATCAGCTTTGATGCAAGGGCAGGGTATGCACGAGTGAACTAATGAACAATGAAATAAAAGATCTGGAGAAATCAAGACATGTGGGCGCCTACAGACTTGACCATCAAATTAAAATAAATGTTTAAAGAACTATCAATACTTTTGTCTATATATTTAACAGTAATTTAATCATTTGACTTCTTGCTTAGGCCTCATTTTCAAGTGAAGACACACAACTTTTGTTGCTTTTTGTGTTGCTTTTTGGGTGTCTGTTTACATGCTCTGACTCCAGGTACATGGACAAAAACAGCAACTTTTTGAAAGCGCTTTCACTTTGTCTCTATGAAAACGGGGGGAAACACAACTCTCGTAATTGAGCCCATAGTTGACCGATGTAGAACGACGTGGGTCTTAATTCAGTACAAGAATTAAAGTTTGAGTAAAACGTATTTAAAGAAGACAAGGGCTGTTGTTTCTCTCGTGGGAAATATGTTTACATGAGTGGGTTTTCAGATGCTGCCTCATGCGTGCATTACCGGAGCATGCTTATATATTTAAGCCTGTGTGAGTGTGTGTGATGACTAATGGCTAAATGAGGAGAGTGCTGCATAAAAAGTTGAGACGAGGCAAAGAAGCGCACTCTACTCCACCTGTAGCCTGCAGCAGGAGGCCCACGCCTACACAACATGTCCATGAGCATCAACACAAACCCGCGTGACACATAACGTAATGCTCAACATGAACCAGCAAGACGCAGCCCCGCATGCTTAAAATGTTTTCCTTCCCACCGCATGGTATATGACTTCTCACTGTTTGGACTGTATATTTTCCAGCCAGTAGATTCTTATTATTCTTTTTCGTTCAACACTGTGTAGTAGATTTTTTTTTTTTTTTCATAATTGCATGCTTTCAAAAATACTTAATTCTGAAATTATATTTGTTTGGTTGAATCAATTAGCTCAGCTTTCAGCACTTCAACGTCACTCTTTGGGGGGTTAGCTTCAAGCACCAGACACTCTTGTTTAGCTATTTCAATAGCTTTAGGTGAGGCTAATTTATTTATAGAGCGCCATTCAGACACAATACACGTGCTTTACAAAGAAATAAAAGAAATACATTAAAGCTTTAGAAAGAAATTTGATAAACAGATGAAATCAAGCAATGAAGAATAGTAATTGTAAGTGAACGAGAGAATTAAATATTTTCACCTCCTTAGGACAATCTGTTTTGAGTTGATTTTCTGTGACAATGTGTTATGATATTCATATTTGTTGTGTTATTATGAATGGAATGAGCACAAGAAGCCCAACATTGGAGTTGTATTGGACCTATACAAATTGAAAAAAATCTACAAAATGCTAGATTAGCCTTTGACACTGTATCATTGCTTATTACCTCAGGGGTTTTGTTTCCATCATAGAATGAACATAATATTTGTGTAGTAGAGAAAGCAAGCTTTCAAGCTAGGCAAGTTATGCATCTAGTGAATAATATTAAAACCTCTGGAATACTGGATTACAAAAATAAAATAGAAACCCTCCTGGATCGGGGAGGCCGGTCCTTAAGGGGCTAAAACCTCTCTCATTGTCTCTCACATACTCGCATCTTTTTCATTGGATCAACTTGGCTTTCCACTTTAGGAATCAAAACCTCTTCGTTACCTGATTTTTTTTTACTTTTTAGAAAGAAAAACTATGTAGCCATTAAAACACATTGATACATTTAAGACCTTTACACACATGTCAATCTAACTATAAAACCGCAGAATAAAAAAATTCAGGTTTATAATTTAGGCCCCATTTACACAACTTTTCCACTCATTGTTTTTGAATTTTCGTTATAGAAAATTTCCTGAAATCGATGAAGTTAGAATGTCAGGCAACAAGATGGCGCCTTATACATAGATCTTTCAATCCAGCAAATATTGTTCCACTTATAGTTACAGCTAATTTAGTAACATTAATGTGTCTGCATTGTTTCCTCCCATCCTCTAATAATGAGCTTTTTGATTGTATTAGGTTAAAAAACTGCTAGAAAATGTGCAACCCCCAGAAATGAATAGACTCATGGATGTCACACTTTAATCGTGCAATTCTCACAGAGTCAGTGCATGAAGTCAGACTTGAATCAATTAACCTCCCTCCATCAATCCCTGATTCCTGTGTCCTTTAATTGCTTAATTTTTTAAAGAAGTGCCATGACCACAATGTCTTAGATTGTCATTACAGTGAATTTCAACCATAAAACTACAAAGTCCCTGGATAATGTCGATTGTGAGCCGTGACACTCTTGAGGCAAACAGAATTTGTTATTGTCTATCTACTCGCAAATGTGCAGAAGAAGTATTTACTACAGCCGGGGTGTGCATACGAAGTAGCAGCGTTACAGACAAGTTCCATATTCCCCCCCTGGCGAACAGACAGCGTCGGTGCCATTTTGAAAGCACCGTTCTCATGTAAAGGTGCATTTACACATTGGCGCGATGAGTTATGAATGTCATTTTTCCGGCATCCCGATCACATTTCCTGAAGAAATAACATTTGATATTTCAAGACAAACTTTATGACTTTCACCAATGTTGAGCCGTAATGTCGTTCTGGCTGGTCAGTGGTTAGAGTATCGGTTCATTGTTGATGGAAAATTTGAGAAAACTCCTTCACTGGATGGACTTCTCGCTTATGTATAGTCTTCAGATGACATCTGAATTACTTAGCCTATTGTGTGGGTACTCAAGGTGTGGGTGGACAGGGTAGAATCAAGGCTGACCACATGCTGAGTGGCCACTGGGCAGTGTGCCCTCTTTGGCACGATGTGCAGTTTGTACATCCGCCCACAATTTTTTGTCTCAGCCTTCCAAAAGCTCAATTCCCTGCAGCTGTGGATATGTGAAGAAGTCACCATGAG
Source organism: Parablennius parvicornis (assembly GCA_900302745.1). NCBI lineage: Eukaryota > Metazoa > Chordata > Actinopteri > Blenniiformes > Blenniidae > Parablennius > Parablennius parvicornis. The sequence continues at coordinate 15,058 of OMNM01044656.1, forward strand.
TGGGTTCATCTCAGCTTACGTCTGTTTAACGGACTGGACTCTTACATCACACTGAATGTCCACGGCCTTAAATGTGATTGAGCAGGGGTTGTTTGGTTTTTTTATTAAGTTCAACTTTCAGCCTGCTTTACTAATCAATTAACATTGTTCACCTCCTAAGGTGACCTTTTTATGATTATTGACATTGGAGAGAAAAACACAGCAATTCAACAAGTTCTGCACAACCAAACACATGTTGGAAAATCTCTTTGTCTTCAAGAAACTGCTAATAGAGTCAGACTCAAAAGTGGGTGTACGTCTACCGAAATTCTGTCTCTTCAATGGATAAATGAGCTTCTTTGGGGAAAAAAGGAAATTATGGTGGAAAAATGAGTCACACTCATTTCGAAGCTGTCAAGTATTATCAGCTTTAGAAATATCTGTAAGATCAAATTAAGTTTCTCCACCACTCAATGCAAATTGAATCAGGTCAACTGGACTTGATCACATGTCTTGGAAGATGTTTCGTCTCTTTTCTAAGTTGCTTCATCAGTTCATGTGACTACAACCCTGTTTACTCCACAGATTTATAAGTGAAAACTTAAGCATTTTAAATGTTCTTTTACACAAGAAATTGCGCTCGGAGTCACTGAAAATAAAGTTTTTTGAAAATGTCTCCCAAGGTGGAACAAACAGGGGGAAAATACAACTTTTTCTGAAATGCAAGTGGCCATACACGACAGTTACTTTGTTTTCAGCGATTCTGCCATTTCCGTGTAAACGGACATCGTTTTCAAAATGTTGCCGTGTGAACGGGAACTTTTCTGAAATGAAAAAAAACGCAGCATTTTCACTTGAAGCATTGTCATGTGAGAGTGTGTGTGGTTCCCTGTGTCTGTCTTTACCTTGGTGTGAACTTGTGACCTGTCCATGATGCACCCGGCCTTCGCCCTGTGAAAGCGGCATGATATGGCTTTGTTCTTATTATAGCTATATAAATGAAATGAATTGAATTGAATAGTCAAATGGGATCGGCTCTTTCCCTGCAGGACCATGAGTTCGATAAAATGCTGTGGGGAGATGGTCAATCGCTTCTGCTTTAAGTCACATGTGTTGCAGCGTCCCATTTTTCCTTCATAATCAGGTTTCACCTTTAGGCCATATATGGATTTATCCGCTCAGTCAACGTGCAAAAACTTCAAAAACATCTTGAAGAGGTTCTACAAAATTACTTTGTTGATGTCAGCTTCCAAAGCTTTAAAGAAGCCGCTCTGTTTTGCTTTCTTTTCTCTCTCATGTGGCGAAGCTGTAGCATGATGAGTTATAGTCAACCTGTGTGGGAGTGAAGTTAAGGTAGCAGCCATTTATTCCATTAACACCTGACACTGAAGGAAGTTATAATGGAATCATATTATTTCACGATCCCCTCCAGTGAGTAGTACAATATTTCTTACCTCCACTGAGTTAGACATGTGACCTATGAATTAAGATGAATGACATTGTTGTATTTCTCTTATAGCCTGAAGTGTATGAGATGGAATAGCTTCAGAATGGGGCATGATACCAAGTGGCAGCCGTTTGTGAGGTATCTCTTTTAGACGGCTGTTTTTAAAAGCACACTTTCGTCTATCAATACACTCACTAGTTCTGTGAACTGAACTCTGTTCACCTTAACGAAAGGCATCGATTTCCAGCATTTATCGGTCGGTCTGAATAAGATGTGAGGTTATTGGATCCAGCTGAGCGGAGAGGAAATTAAATATGGCACAATTATATCAGTAGGGTATGTTTACATGGTGATGTCTATGTGGTTTGTAAACTGTAAGAAGAAACGGGACAAACTGACCTACAAAGTCAAATCACCAGACCCAATAAAGCAGAAGAGAATGCAAAACAGCAGTTTCTTTAAATAAAGATTGACGTGGTTAGTACTCCCACCTCATAATGAGAAGACTTGTGTTCCAAATAGGAATCTAGCACTTTCAGAGTTAATGTGTTCTTTCTGGCCTCCAATATCTATGTATCTATATGTCTGTCAGGTTAAATGTCTCTGAGGCCCAGTTTACACAACTTTCAAGTGAAAACACATGGTTTTTATATTTTTGATTCAGAAAAAGTTTGTGTTCACAGTGCAACATTTTGAAAACGATGTTCATTTACAACGAAACGGCTGAAAACAATGTAGTTTTCATGTAGGGCCAAGAGTTGGCGCTGTTGTTTGTTTTGTAATGAAACCACACACACGGATGCAGAGAACAATACGCTATCAACATTAACAATACTCAGACTGGATTGCTATTGCATAGAATATGGACTGTGTTGTCGAGCCACCCCTTTTTCTTGTCTATCTACTCGCACTTGTGCAGAACTATTTACTATGGCTGCAGTGCACATGTGCAGTAACAGCATTTCAGAAAAGTTGCATTTTCCTCATTTGGTTTTCCAAAAGTTGTGTTATCAGTGTCTCCAAGCACCGCTGTCATGTAAACAAACAAAATGCATTAAAATTTTTCTATTTTCACTTGAAAACTTTGCGTAAACAAGACTAACTAACCGGTGAAACCACAAACTGGTGCATTTTTTTTGTGTCTTATTTCACAAACACATTCTGACACCCAATGACTCCAGGAAGTGCCGAAATACTAACTTGTTTCCAGTTGAGAAGCTTAATACCCGCAAGCTCTGTCATCCCTCTGTAATGATGTGCAGTTGTAAGTGTAAAAAGAATCGGTTTCCATTTCATTCTGATGGTAACAGCGTGAATGAGCAGAGCTCAAACGCTACAATTTTCTCCCTTTGAAATGAAGCTAATGAAAGTGTGCACATGAGTCACTGATGCACAGATGTGGTCTCAAAAGCTCACGTTAGCCTTGTTTCCCACCCCCCGCGGCCCCTCTCAGCAGTCTGTTACCCTGTGTTTGGAACAGATTGTCGGTTTCACTGAGGTTGCCTGTCTTTCACCTGATAAATTGACCATGTCTGCTCTTTCATTTGTGTGTTAATCTGGTGATAATTAGACATTTGTGTGTGAATTTATGGTTTAAATTCGTTTTGCACTCAGGTTTCAGCAACTTGACTTTATACTGATTAAATTCATTCTTTTCCTGGTTTCTTATTCCAATCCTAACATCAATAAAACCATTGAATCTTTGCATGTTGTATTTGGCTGCTTGTGTTTTCCATAACTGTGTCTGTGGGACCATAACTGGCTCCGCCCACACATGCCCATCTTGGGAAGAGGAGGAGGTACTTCCTCTCGTGGTGCCATGTGCCAGAGCACAGCTGCCTAATTGTAGGAGGGTCAAACGGAGGGTCTACCTTGATTGGGATTGGCTAAACCCCTGATGACACTATATGGGGTTTGAGTTCTGATTCACTCATTGAACACACACTTGTGAGATGACAGACTTTCTTCACTTCCAGTGCATCATTCCCAGGTATGGGGAATCACTGTCAGAGAGGTAATGGGACAAGTTGAGGTAATGCAAAGATGAAAAAGAAGGCAATTAGATAAAATGCTTCTGGAATAGTTATGATTGTTGAAGGTAATCAAATGCAAAAGCAGAATACAGAGTTTTTCCATCTAAACAGGGCCTTACTTCGATTTACAGACATTATCAGTTAGAACCTTGTGAGACTGATGGACTTTTTTAGATCTGTGTTTCAGTTTAAACCTGCAACATTCTGGACATTAATACAACTATTTCTTGTCATCTTTAGGACCTCAAAGCTTTGTGTTTAATTCTTCCACCCTTTTCTTCGTTTTTGAGTCAGCAGTCACACCACCGTTCAAATATTCAGGTAACTATGTGTGTTTTAAACCGTTATGGTTTGGTTATGGCTGGCCTACAGTCTGTCTGAACAAACCAAGAATCAATCAAGGAGAAAATAAAATGAAATCTCCTGAATCACGGCAATCACAATCAATCACCTAACCATTCAGGAACAAAAGATAACCCAGTTGAGTTTTCTTCAGTAGAATGGGAAGTCGTTTTACCCAGTAATGAATGTTGTTTGCACAAAATAGGACTTTAGTTCCCAACTTGTCATTATTGTTCACACTGAAGTGTTTTTTTCCCCCTCATGTCTTTTATGGTTTTGTTGCTGGGCTACTTGCATGAAATGTGCTTCCCGCAGTATCTGATGGATGGTTGTTTTGGTTCATGAGGTGTGAAGAGGCAGTCGTGACAGACGGCTTAAAGGAAGCAGGAATAAGCTGGAAAAGCAGGGGGAAAAAATTCATAAGTCAGCAAATTTATATGAAGGAATGTATATTTTCGGTAGCTCTAAAATTCTGTCTTTGAGTGTAAAGATTCACCCAAAGCATCAAATATATGAGACAATTCCACATGTAATTAAATCCACAAAGCTTTCCGTGAAGCTTCCTCATCTGAATTATTATTGCACTTATTTATTCATATTTTTTTCAGAATATTTATTTATTTATTTTTATTTGTTTGTTTGTTTAATTTAATTTAATTTAATTTAATTTAATTTAATTTAATTTAATTTAATTTAATTTAATTTAATTTAATTTAATTTAGTATATTATATTTTATTCGGGTTATTGTTGTTGTATGACTGTGTAATTCATTGTCTGTCAACTTGATTTGGCCTGTTCCTGTTGTCACATCCAGGGTTGACTCTGGATTTAAGAAGTTCACTATTCGGTAGATCATATTTGTCAATTTGTATCGGTACTTCTAAAAGTGTTTTGCATCTTCATTCGCTTTCTGAAATTTTTAAACCTTCTTAA
>OMNM01044661.1:0-14876 GCA_900302745.1 Parablennius parvicornis
GGCTGAAACCCTCATCGCAGCCCGATACTTTTCCCTGGCTTTGGACGAGTCCTCAGACATAAGTCATTCATCCCAGTTTAATGTGATTGCAAGCAGTGGCGGACCTGGCTGATTTTACGCCCTGGCGGCGCTCGTATATGTCCGCGATGCACCTGAGGACTATCGGCATTCCTACGCACATGGGGTGGTGTATCTGAGCCGGTGCCCGGTGCGCCCCTGCTGAGTTGGCGCCCTGGGCCAATGTCCACTTAGCTTATGGCAAAATCTGCCTCTGGTACTGATGGTGCTCCGTGTCTGGTGTGGCCTCCCTCCTTGTTTTGACCCTGAGTCAATCATATGACAGCTTCAATATCAGAATCAGAAGTCCTTCATATATTCCAGGGAGAAATTACTTGCATTGCAGCCACTCAAGAAATATTACAAATGAAAAGAATAAACATTGAACAAAGAAAGAAAGAGAAGAAAAATGGACATAATTAAGTGAAAGACTTAATTAAATAAAGATTAAATACAGACACAATACAGTTGTAAAAAAATGTTTTAAAAGATGCTAATGCAAATATACAAATATAATAGATATTCACAATCAAAGCTGTGAGGTTACAATATAACAACATTATTATAAAGAATACATTGACTTACGATACTCTAAAATCGTTTGTCTTAAAAATGCAGGCATTTATGTATTTTCTGTTTACAAAAATATCATATGGCTCTCACAGAAATACATTTTAAAATAACTGATCGGGACCTCAGGCCTGTTGGGGTGGGCCCAAATATGTGTTTGTGTATGTGTACAGTGTGTGTGCGGTGTGAGTGTGCGTGGGTTGTTTTTGTGTTTCTAGGTGGCGCTATTGAACACATTTGGCACTCTGGGGATTCATTTTTACATTTTCTGAAATCATTCACCAGTCCTGATGAGCGTGCCAAATTTGGTGAGTTTTTGACCGTGTTTAGGGGGTCAAATCTGGGTTTGAGTCCTGGCGCGCTGGAAAAAGAAACAGTAACGGAGGAGGAAAAACATTCGAATAACAATAGGGTCTTGGCCCTCCAGGTTCCAGCCTCAGTCCCTAATAAATGAATAAGTAAGTAAGTAAATAAATAAATAGTGTAGCACCTCTGCACTCGTGTTATAGTTGTAGTTTTGCAGGTTCAATAGAGATGTTCTGATTGTTACGATTATTTTGTGGTATTTCAATGCACCATTGGAATGTGAGTGGCTCCCGGAAGAGAATAGGGGGTCAGACGTGCAGGGGTGGTGAGACTCTAGGAGTGAGAGGGAGTTGGATGTGGAGAATGAATGAGAGAAGAGTCCACTCAGTTTTGTTGGTTGTCGTTATTGTATTGGCGTGGTTACGGCCTACAGTAACCGTATTCGGTTCTTCAATAAAACAGCTCTGCAGCCAAGAAGGTCGTCATTCCTCCTGACGTCCTGCGGGATGCTACAATATCTTATAACATTTATTCGCAGTCTACAGCAAGTCAAAAAAACAAAGGAGGTAAATTCTTCATTTATATGCAAATACAAAAATACCCAGCCTGAATCTGTTGTTCTGAAAAATGTATCTGTTTGATGGATGCCCCAAGGTATACAGACCAAGAGCAAATGAAAGTATGTGATCATTTCAACCTGCTGGCTGAGATTAGGGGAGATGAAAATCACTGCAAATGTGGTCGTAATATCAGGACCTTCCGAAGTCTGAAGATAACATCAAAGGTTCGATTTTAGCAGACACGCATATTACATCCGTATTTCAAGGATGGATGGACTTATAATGACCACAAAAGACAAAGTTTCACAATGTTGTTTTTTTTCCTTTTTATGGAAGTGAAATGCAGTTTATCCTGTCAATGTTTCATGGTAAAAGCTCGCTTTTAAGTTGTTTTGTAATCAGAGATTGCACAAAGAACTTTTCTTGCGGTCAAAATGTTCCATTTTCCTTTTTTGATGTAGCCTCTAAATGCATTTGCATGCATGTGTTTGTTGAATATACACCAGGGCAAATTCAGATGAAATTCCTCATTCCAGATTTTAGTAATTAGTCTGAATAGAGAAAGGAAGAGGTTTATTCAACCACTGACACGGTATGGCAAGCAGGTCAATCACAGATATTGAATTGGGAGTAGTCACCAACTACACTAACACGGATCATAAATTAATCATGGGAGGTACCTAGACATGAAATTATTTGCACATACATGGGAAGTCCAGCCCTTGCTCACCATACATCCTCATGCCACACTGATTGTGTCTTCATCCAACCTAAGAATTGATACCAGTTGACTATGGAGCAAACGACAGTTCGTCAATCAATGACAGGGCAAACATAGAGCCAGGCAGTCACATCCACACTAAGGGGCACTTTTTTGCACTATGGGAGGATTTGAGTGTCAAAATCCCATGCATGCAAAGGGGAAACATGCAAACTGGAATCCATGACAAACTCACTATGCAAAAGAGGTTGCCATTACCCCATTGTGTGGCCTTCATAGTTAACAATTTTCCTAAAATGAATGTTTTTGGACTGTGAGATTCAGAAGTGCCTGGATCACGCCCACATATGCACAGACAGAACAGGCACATTCCTCACATTGAGAACCCCAATACCAGATTCCAACCAGAGATTTCTCATTGTGATGTAACAGCACAAACCACTTTTACCCTCACACTGTGGTGTTCATTTGAGGAGACGGTTGTGGAAAAGCATACTTTTATTATTCATGCTGCCATCTAATTCAAAAATCACATTTGGAAATTATAAGCATGTTATATAATTATATATAACATATATAATTATAAGTAAATTATAATCACTCTTGACAGAGGCACAGCAATGGTGTGTGTTATTTTGAAATGATTCAGAAACAAGTTTGAACAAAGAAAGCTGGTGTCTGTTTTCTGGAGGCATCGCTGACAGAAGGATGGAGGCTTCACCTTCAGTCCATTTGGATTTGTTCACATTGGCATTAATGACTCCTTCTATTCAGGGTCCTCACTGTTGAGGGTCGCTCCCTTCTGCCAAGGCAGAATAAAAGATTAAAAACAATTATTTCCAAATAAAACAAAGTGGTTTCTCAAGAGTCGGTTTTTACAACTGCACTAATATATGGGAAGACGATGTGTCAGAGTTTCGCTGTAAAAACATCTGCACCTGATAATCACTTTGGTTTCAATGCCAAGCCACAAACATGGTTTACAATGTGCAGCTTTGTTACCATGCTGCCATGTCTCCACAGACAGACAGACAGACTCCATCGCTGCCAGTCACTGTCAGAAAATAACAGTTCACCTTCGGTTGCATTGGGGAAGAAGACAAGCAACAGTAGCCGGTGGGTTAGAAAACCAGCTGGATTTGTTCTGTGCGCCTCGGTTTCCTCGTGAGGTTACTGTCCTAAAGTAAGCACAAAATAAGAGACATGATTGTTATTGTATATATGACAAAGTGCCGGCTCCAAGACTTGTGTCTGCCGTTTGTCAGCGGCTGCAGCTCTGCAGGCTCCCCGGTGTTCTCGTTACTGCTCTCAAAGGAGCTCGTGTGTCGGCACACCAGGCAATCCCCGACATTCACTGAACCACAGCCTGCAGGAGGATGAGGGCTGGTTCCTTCATATCAGCAAAAGGTCAGAGGGGAGGACTCGTGTTCTAATTCCAGCAGAGCACAACTGGGAAACATTACTGCTGCATTCACATCACGAATTGCAGAAAAAGCACAAGGCAACTTGTCTTTTACTGCTATCCTGGGGACCAAATCCTAATTGCAAATATCCATCCCCTTTAGTTTTATTACTCCTTTTCTATAAGGTGGCAAACACAAGAAATGATAAATGAAGATTTGGTTCTGTAATCTCACTGGGAAAAGTCACAGAAAAATAATAAAAACAAACATGGCGTCTTACTTCCACCTAGTGGTAAGAGGCAGTAAACACTACAAATGTCGTATATGCATTAAAACACACAAATACAAAAGATTTCATTTTTATTTTTCACTTAAAATGTGCATGATAGCAACTTTATTCCCATAGGAATGAAGACAAAACTGCTCGGTCTTAAAACAAAATAAATTGTGATCAGAACATAAACTTTAAAAAGAAAACAAACAAAAAAAAAACAAACCAGCCTGAGCACATTTCACAATTTCAATACAGACAACAATAAAAACATAAATACTCAAATCAAAAGCATGAATTTATTTCTTATGAACAAAATTTATTTGAGAACATCAAATAATTATTTTCTGCTTGTCTCCAAGATTTATTGTGGCTCTGTAAAGACTCTGTGTTGAATCAGTAAAAAAAAAAAATGTCGGAGGCAGAGACAGTAAACAGTCAAAGGGGATTCCTTGTGCCACAGTGGGCGAGCATGCCATTAACATTTCATATATCGAAGTGTGGACGTGTTCAGAAGAGATCACTCAAGTTCCTTGAATCGTGCAAACATGGCCTTGCGCACTGCTTGTTTGTAGGTTGCGTGATCCCAAACCACTGGTTCCTTCTTCTTTCTCTGCTGAAGAGAAAATATAAAGATTAATTGAACCAGCACCACACACCACGTGATAATATCAACTAGAACATTCCAGAGGACATTTTTTGTGCCTGCTTCTGGCTGCCGACCAATACCACCTAAATACCGTCACTACTATGTATGTAGCATACGTCACAGCGCATGTTAGCATGTTCATGTCCTGCTCTCTTTTGCTCCTCCTTTCTGCGGTCTCTTCTCCTCCTGCTCTTCCTCTATGGAGGTATTATTGGTGAAAAAGGTTCGATCACTTGTAAAAGTGGAATTAGCATTTGTGTACCTGTATAATAATTTTTTTCCCCCACAAATACAACACCACATTACACATTCACAACTTCTTAATTACAGGTGCACAAATCCAGTTTTATAAGTCACAGATTAAACCAAGTCACAGATTAAAAACTGACATGCTCACATTTTTCCTCCAATCATTGAAGCAAATCTGGTGAAAAACATTTGTGCACCTGTATCATTGTGAAGTTCTTCCTCACAAGTCACAGATTGTTTTTTTTTTTCTCAACTACAAATCACACACTGGTGCAGTGGTTAAGGCCCGCGCCTTACAGCGAGAAGGTCCTGGTTCCTGGGGGCCTTTCTGTGCGAAGTTTGCATGTTTTCCCCAAGTGTGCATGGGTTTCCTCTGGGTACTCCAGTTTCCTCCCACATTCCCCATAAAACATGTACCGGGGGTCCTTGAGTGAGACCCCCGCTGCTTGGAAGACTTCACAAAATCCTAATTCCCCCCCTCCATCCTCGGCCACCGCTCTATTATTAAGTATAAGGGAGTTTGGGGTTTTTTTGAACCATGATTGTGAGTGGTGTGGCTTCAATGTCATTAAGTTGTTGTGTTCATCCTGCTTATTCAACGACTGGAGGAAAAATGTGAGCATGCCAGTTTTTTAATCTGTGTGTAAAACAGGATTTGCGCACCTTTAATAAAGAAGTTGTGAGTGGAAAAAATTATTCTACAGGTACACAAAATAATTCTACAGCTACACAACTACAACTTCCACTTTTACAAGTGCTCCAACCCTTTTCACCAATAATATCTCTATACTCTATACTGCACGCATGCAATCACGCACACACAGCGTATCTCTCGCTCTATGTCTGTCCGTCACGCACGCACACACCCATCCACTTTGAATGGGAAAATTTTTCCATTTTCTCACAATTTTTTCGGAAATGGTCAGTCGAGACGCTAATCTTTATTGATCCTCCCTGGTCCCAAATTTTCCACACATTTTGATGTACGGTGCGGGACTACTGGTGCACAGAATAGTCAGTGGAAGAGGAAATATAACAATTAGGAGATTCCGGAGGAAATTTTTTTGTGCCTGCCTTCTGCTGCCGACCGATACCCCCTAAATACCGTCACAACAATATATAGTATACGTCACAGCACACTTTAGTTTGTTCATGTAGCACGAGTTAGCACGTGAGCTTCCTAACATAACATACATGTAACCCTAACTCTCAAAAGTAGGCTGGACCAAGCTAATTGGCTCGTTATCCGTAACCCTACCTGTACCTGTCATCTACATGCGAATCACACAGGTTACTCCCCAGGCGTCCCTGACCTGGAATCTGGTTTTATCCCGCATACTAATCTGCTATGCTAACTAGCCTAGCATTAGCATTAAAAAGCATGCTACCTAAAGGCCAATTCATACTCCATATGAAGTTTGGCAGGAACGTCAGCTCGCTGCCAAAAAAAACTGTTTGTTCGGCAGGACTGTTCATACTCACATGAGAAGCTGCCGAACTCGCAGGCCACGCCTCCTCACAGCGGGTACTCGTCTGTGAAGTGGCTTTTTAACTTTTCAACTGCAGAGCTTATTTCTCACCTCCAATGTTTTCAGGAATACATTTCTCTGAACTATTTTATGGGAGCTAGAATGTTGGTCCTGTTTTATCGCAGGAACAGCCGGCGAGTGGTGACTTCAAGTGCTCATTTACATGTGGGAAGCCTGACTTCCCACATGTAAATGAGCTGGGTGGCTCATTAAGTACCAACGCTACATGATAGATATGATTAAAATATGACTGATAGTCATTAGTGAGCTTGAACTCAGTTTAGATAGCTCACACGCTGCGACTGCGAGCTGGAACACGCATGCGCCACACACGTGACTGCCGAGGTTTCGGCAGTCACGTGTGCCTGAACACCGAACCAATTTTGTTCAGCCAGAAGGAGCTGGCCAAAGCAAATGACGTAATTTTGGCTCTCTGGCGCACTCTGGCGCATGCGCAGTCGGCACACACAGCTTACGCGGTCACAACATTTGAGCTGCGCACACCCTCGGAATGCGGGCAGTGACGATTTCGACATCAGAGCGCACACGCGAGAGCATAGATTATACAATAAAATGTAATGAAAAACCAGTATCATACTTTTCGTGACATGGTGTGCCGTGTGATTTTTTCTCATGTAAAATATGTGCCTTGGCTCAAAAACGTTGGGAAACACTGCTCTCAGTCACCACGTACACACCAATGTTAAACTACAAAAAACAGGCTCAGAACTTCATCCAACTTAACGAATCACAGAATAAAATTGGTGTAAAATATGAAAAATATGTATTCACATCTGATTAGAGGAAAGATGAGGCAATGTTTTGAAATTAAAATCAAGTCCCTGGCTGAAAGTATAGAGATGTCAGCTGACATTGAAAAGTGAGGATATTTTTTTTTTGTTTCACACTCGGTTCCCATCCGATTTGAATGGGATTTTTAGGTTGTTTTTTTCCAGTAGGTTCCAATGAAATTATTGTGTTTTTTTTCGGAAACTGTTATTTGAGGCACTTATCCTTATTGCTGCTCACTGGTACAGAATTTTCCGTACGTTTTGATGTGCTTTGAGTGTACGTGCTGCAAATGGTGCGGGACTAGTGGTGCACGGAAATTTCGATGGCTTGGAAGATTTTTGAAAATTTTTGATCTCAGTTCTAGGAAAAGTAATCTTTGCACCTTGCCATAGGCAGGTACAAGAATTAATAATATTAAACTTCATACTTACAGGAGCAGGTTCAGCACCTAAACCAGGCCTCTCGCTGACTTTGTTTGTTTCTCTAAACAAAAACAAAAAAAAACAAAAGTAAATCTAGCTGTATAACTCTCAAGGCATCTTTAGAATATTTACATTTCTGTCACATTGAAGTAGTGTCATCAGAGCCAACCTGGAGCTTCCAGCCCAGGCGTTGTGATGCTGCGGCTGTTGGTGGTGGTGTTTTCTCCGTTTCTGTTCTGGTGATTTGGTGGATTCCCTGGCACTCAACTGTTGAGTGAAATATTTCCCCTTCAGTTACATACAACACGATACCCTCCCCTCCATCTGCACTTCGTGTCCACTTACTTCTTTTTCTTGGTTCTCCAACGCCTCAAGTTCCTTTTTCGACCTCTTGATCTTGAGGTGGATCTCCATGTTTTGCTGATGAGATGGCAACAAACATCTTAGAAGCCAAATCTGCAAAGTCACCGTTATGTGCAGCTGATAGGAAAAAGGGGAAAGACTGTACTTTGTGGAGGTCGGAAAGCTGCTGGTGACGGATCAGTGCATCTTTGTTGGGAAACTGTCTCCTACACAGCAGGCAGGCCATCTTCTTCCAGTCCGTCAGCTTGTCCCCTTTATCCTCTGAATGGCCGCCCTGACTGCTTCGAGAGGCGTCCTCCTTATCTTCCTCCACCTCGTCATCACTTCCTGCAGCATAGTCGGATGCTAGCAGACCCAGGGAGCCCATGGGACGCTGAGAAACGAGGCAGACAAGTGTCAGGTAAGGTTATCCAAGTGACAGTAACTGCCCAGATTTTGTTATTTTTTAATCAAGATAAAAATAAAAAAAGATACACAACACAATAATTGAAGGTTCACTTTAGGAACACCAGCCCATTTCACTAAAAATGATTCCTACCTTTGATTTCTCATCCTTCTTGGGTGGAGCAAGGGGCTTCTTAAAAAGATCCTCTCCAGCTGAAATCTTTTAAAGCAAAACTTATAGCTGCTACACATCGATTACCAATAAATAATTCAGACGTACGTTGAAGTGTGAATGCTGTTGAGGTCGTCTCAAACCTTTCTCTCAAATATCGCGAAACCAGCATCAGCGGACTTGGACTGCCTCCTGTCATCATCAAATCCCATTTTAAGGACTGGAGATGGAGCACGAACAGTTTCTTTTTGGCGATTCTGGATCTTTGCCCACCGCTCCATATCTTTCATTATCTGCAAATGGCAAAAAGAAAAATTCTAAACAATGTGCTCTCTGCATGTTGGCATTTTCTACCCAGCATCACTTGAATTCTACCTTCACAGCAGCGAGACTTCTTGGTTTCTCGTCTTTGTCTTTTTTAGACTCGTCGTCTTCCCTTTTGTCCACAGCGGCTCCAGGAGGCGGGACGGCCTCTGGAGTGGAGCTTTCAGCTGAAATAGCAGCTGGTGTTGGCATTGCAGTTTCAGCCACATTAGGTACTGATGGTTTCTTCATTTCTAGAGGAGCGTCTGCTGCTGGGTTTGATAGAATGGCCTGGTCTTCTGCCGTCATGGCCACAGGTTGGGCATCTGTAGCAGTCCCTCCAGGAACTGGGATGTAAGTCTTTGACAAAGCATCCCAGTACAAGTACTCCTGGGTCTGAGCGTTGTAGAAATACTAGACACAAAAGAGAGAAATTAAATTAAAACAAACAAAACAAGGTTTCAAAAATACCTTGAGGCTGGCTAACTTCTCACTTAATCAGTTTAACATCTACTTGTTGTTATTGTGGTAGTTGGTGCATATTTTACACCTTCACACTTGTCTGTGGTCAAAGTGGTTCTAATCTTGGTTGGCTAATGGAACACATCAACTTACAACTACTATGTAAACAACTGCAAAATGCCAGCTTACAATGCTAAAAGGTTGCAATAAAATCTAACTCAAAGAGAAGTTGAAATATGTTGTATTCTTGCCCTGGAGTTTGGATCATAGTACAGCGTCGTCTCTGGGTCGTAGTAGAAGCCCGACGTTGCGTCATACAAGTAACTAGAAATGTCTGGAGTCTCCGGACCTGGATCAAGTGTGAAAAATGCCAATAAGACGCAAGAAATGGAGAGAAGAAAAACAATTCTGAACACTGTCTATTTTTTAAGAGCATAGCTTCTAAATCATGCCAATTTCATAAATATAACTGGTTTTTCTTACCATACATGTAGGCCTGTGCTCCATCTGGAGCAGCCGTCATCCCAGATGAATCTGTTGGCACATGAGAGTCGCCAGCTTGGTATAATGGATCTACAGGTGGAGCGTCCACATAGCCAAGTCCCTGTGAGCAGTGAAACAAGTATTGTCAATGATCTAGAAATCACACAAAATACCGCAAACATGCGTTTTTTTGTTCGCTCCTAACTCTACCTGGTTAATGCTGGAGTCTGATGGAAAACCAGGATTAGGGCAGCCGGGAATCAGATCTCCTGGAAAGAAAAAGTGAATCTAAGTGAGAAATGTCTTTATTTTTGAGCTTCAAGTTGTCTTAAGTGTTGCCAAGGAAGAATCACTTTGCATCCCAGGAGGAGCACCAACAGGGGGCGGTAGAGGCAGCATGTACGGCTGGAGTGGAGGCGGCAGGGTTGGCGGCTGCTGCGTTATGGCAAGAAAAACAAAGCATGTGATACAGAACTGTTAGTCAACATTTTAATTGATCACAGCCTTGGAACAGGAAGACTTCTCATGTAGATAGGGTCGCCAAGGGGCGAAATATTTCCAGTAAATTTCCAGAAACTTTCCATAGGAAGCTAAGCTGGGGAATTTTGAAAATATTCAAAATTGGAAACTTTCTATGGGAATTAATGAGAAATCACTGGAAATTGGGGGTAATTTAAATTAACTATTATATACAAACATAAATGTAAATATTTTTATTTTGTCGTAAGCAAACATCCTTGCAAAATAATACAATTAAAAACATGACATTTCAAAAGATTTATTTGAGTCGAACTTTTAGTAGAACTTGAGTAAAACCTTTAATTCTTGAATAATAGATCATTTTAATGATCAAAAACATGAACTCCCCCACCCAATTAAAAGGTCAAATGCCCCCCACCCCAAAAAAAGTCCCAGCACCTAACTTACCAGCTAGCTAGCTAGCTACTGTATGAATACATTTTTATTTAATTTTTGCAAGTTAAAAGTAATACCATTATAGATCAAGTATATTTACCCCTAAATAATATAAAAAGCTTACTTGACTTTTTACAATCTGCAGGCTCAACTGTGTGGCTTCAATAGTCTTGTGCTTTGGGCTCAGTGTGGCCTCCAGGGTTTAAGCAATCATTAGTGGGCGTGGCCTCAATAGCCCAGCAGTAGGCTGTGCTGTGTGCATATGATTGAGTGTAGTTGCATTAAATCTAGTTGTTTTAGCCATGATTGTACTACAATATTTTTCCCCAACTTTATTTAAGTTCAAAGGTTAAGTTTAGTTCAATTTTGTAAATTTCTGTTTTATTCCCATAAATTCCCATGGAAAGTTTACAACTTTGAAAATTCACGGAATTTTGAAACCCTACACGTGGACCAAAAATTTAAAGAGCTTTGACGAGGCTGACCAGAGAAAAGACCACCACATACCCCCATCATGTTGGCCTCGGGTGGATATCCAAGGATAGAGGTATTTGGTTTATCAAAATCTCTCCTGAAACTGAAAGAGGAACAAAAAACCCCAGCAAATTACATTAAAGTTGTGTCTACATAGTTGCACCATTTCAGGAAAAAAAAAAAAAAGAACATTAGGACTTACTTTTGGTTCTTGAGGGGTTTTGCTACCTCAGCATAAACTCTGACTCCATCAACATACAAGGGCCTTGGCTTAGTGAGGAGCTCAACCAGACGAGTAACTTGCTGTAAAAGAAGACACGATGGTTTGAGCTGGACATCTGACAAAATGCAAAACAGTGGCAGTCCACCATTTGTTGAACGTGTAGTTAAGTGTTATGAATAATGTGGGTAAAATACAGAGAAGTGTTTTCTCAAAGTCTGCATTATTTCTTTCGCTTAAAGAACATGAATAAGAGTTCTAATTTACCTCATGGGAATCCATGTCAACAAAGCAAAAGCACTTTGTTCCAGGTGGCTTGCCTTTCACTAGACGGACATTTCTCTCATCCAGGTAAGCAAAGGGATCCAAAGCTTTCAGAATCGTTTCTACTGTGGTGTTGGGCTTCACATTCTTTATAATCATGGCTATAAAGGGAAAGAAAATAGAAGCTCAATTAGTTGGAGAAAAACAAAATTAAATAAAGAATCTCACATGGTTTATCTTCAAGATCAAAGCACTCATACTTTTGCTGTCTCTGAACACGGAGTCGGGCTGGTGTGAGCCGGGAGGTGGAGGGTGGTGTTGGCCCCAGTCGTCTGCTTGCTGCTCTGTGTCTTGCTGTTGAAGCTGCTGGTCCACCTGCTGCTGCCAGGCCTCTGGAGTCAGGTCAGAGCTGCGCTGCCACTGAACGTGGGCCAACGGCTCCATGGGACGATTTGATTTGGACCCATTCAGGTTCGTGTTCAACTCTTCTGGAGGACCTTCAGGTCTGGGTAACTGGGGTGGAGGGACTTTGTGATTCGACTCCTGATTAGAAAGACACAAAAGGAAAACATATTTGATTTACTAGCGGGAAATACTGCTGTAATCTGTACAAATCTTAATACTGAGATCACGGGGGTTCGTTTCCGTTGTTTTACTCACATGAACACTTCTTTCACACTCTTCTGGTTGGATATACTTCATGGATGTTGTTCTAATGCCAACCTTCAGGGATCCCTAGAAGAAGAACAGAAAAGGCCATTCAGTATCAAACTACACTGTTAACACAGAGCTAAAATAATAAGATACTCAGCATGCACTGTAGCAGGTTTAACCTTCCTCTTCAATACTGAGGATAAACTAGAGCGGTACCTGTGTGGAACGCCAAGATCCATCACACAGTTTCACCGAGGCTACATTAGTTTGAAATAAACTATTGATTAGAGCTGATCATTTTCACTGTGGATCAGAAGATCTTATCATGGAGCCATGACAAGGAGATGGCAAAATTTATTTTGTTTACACAAAATCCAAAATGAACAGGCTGAACTAATTTCTCCAATTATGCAAAATCTGTTTTGCAATTCATCGTCAGAGTACAAAAAAAAAAAAAAAAAAAGGCCATGTTTGGTATGTTTGCCTGATAATTTCTCATAAAAACATTTGCTTAATATTTTTTTCCTGCTTATCAATTTATTAATTTTGACTATCTGACTCTCAAGATGGGACTTTCACAGTATTGTTCAAAGGGGAAAAAAGAAACTTTGTCGTTCCAACGCTGACCACCCTCTGAGCGGGTAAGACAAACAACGTCCCTGTGAATATCCAATTCCAAAACTCTGAACGCATTTGCACAGACACGAACTGAAATGTTTTTCCAGAGTAAGTTCAGAGAGCATCTGAATGTAGTTGGAAAACTGGTACAACTGTGCTTAATTCAAATACAGACTAAACCCCATGCTTATAAGTGAAAGTGTATCCTTGCAAGATAAGGTAATATACGAGCACAGAAGTGCACATCAACACACTTAAAACAACTAGAACCACCTTTTACCTCTCCAGACACACTCTTGGTGTGTTTTCAAATCTCTGATAATAAAATTACTGAGCATACCAACCAAACTTGATCATCTAGTGAGAATATAGTGGAACAGAATCTATTAAAAGAAAACAGAGAGGAGGAAAAAAAAACCCAGCTACACAATGTAGCAAACGTCACACACCATCTGGGGATTCACCTTCACTTTTAGATTTGATCAAAACAATCTTTGTAACGAAAAGGCTTTCAATGATTCGAAATGTAAAATTCACTCATGAGTCGCACCACCGAAGGCTGAAATCAAAACTAACAAAATCCACTAACGAATTTAAAGAGAATATGCACTCATTGGCAAAAGTCAGAGGAGAACTGGCAAAAACATTTTTTGCCAAATGAGAATGTTGCAGACATACAACAAGAAAAGGGGAATGTGGGGCTTGCTCACGGGCAAGAACCGACTCGATGGGTAAAAGAATACATAATAATAATAATAAAGGTTCGAGGTTTGACCAGATGAGAGTGCAATGAGAAATCAGGGAATGAACAAAACTCCCAAAGATAAAGAAGGATCAGCACCACACTCATGTCCTTCATGTGGTGAAGAAGGAAATAGAAACACTGACGGCCCAAGCTGAAGTTGTACTCATTCGTAAAGATCTCATGGGAAGCAAGAGCTCCTGTTCCACATTTTAAGACAATAAATGGAGTAGCTCTCAACACACTAAAAAGCAGCTCCGGAGTAAAAGAAGCCAGGGATCACCAAAATCCAACGACTTCATTTGCTCAGGACCAAGATATGCTCCACAAATAATCATGGAAATTCAAACAATAATTCAGATATTGTACCAAAATATTTGAAGAAGCAAACACAGAACCAAACTGTTTGCAATGTTTAAAGTCCAAGATGTCATAGAAATACACATGTTGCTAAGCAGGTTAAATAAAACACCAATGGTCTGGCATAAGAAAGACTGAATCATCTCAAGCTGCTTCTAATCCTTCTCACGAGTTGACATAATATTTATGCTGTTTGAACCTCTGCCCTGAGTAAAGAAAAAAAAAAAAAAAAATTTAAAACAACGTGCAGTCAGTCCAACATCACTGCGAAACGCAGCGATGGTGTTCAGCAAAAATACATTCTCATCCCACAAAACTCTAATGGGGAAGCAATGCAGTCACCCAGCAAACTGCATCACGGCTCATAAAAGTTCTGCCTGTTTGACTCAGAATCTGGAATCTGAACGGCCCCCGTCCCGAACCATAAAAGGCAGCATTTTCTTTTCAACAAAGGGAAACAAAACTTTCAAAATAATCAACGGTTTAAATCTTCAGCCGCAGTTTAGAAAAGATTTTTTAAATTTGCCACGGACAGTGCGCTGCAATGAAATCCAGAACAAGCAAGCAAACAAAAAAACAAGACACTTCGTCAGCAGCA
The DNA here is from genome assembly GCA_900302745.1 of Parablennius parvicornis. Classification (NCBI taxonomy): domain Eukaryota; kingdom Metazoa; phylum Chordata; class Actinopteri; order Blenniiformes; family Blenniidae; genus Parablennius; species Parablennius parvicornis. Next base: position 14,542 of record OMNM01044661.1, read on the forward strand.
ATCCCCCCCGACTGTCAAAACATCGTCCAACAAGTTTTACACCTTCTGACTGATTTTTCCTTAAAAATATGTTTCATTTACTTCAGTTCGACTGCAATGAACCTGAGATTGTAAACCATTGGAGGTCTGACTATAGTTTGGAGTTCATATATTTTGTTAAGGATGAGTTAGATACCTGTGGCACAAAAATGACTTTGTGATTAAATACTGATATACCCATTGAAAAGAAATATATATATCTGTTACAAAAAAAATTAATAAATAAACAACTAAGAAGGTCAGTGTCTGCCATCCCCTTGACCATCTTGAGTTGTCCAAACATTTCACTCCCTCCC
>OMNM01044663.1:5604-18997 GCA_900302745.1 Parablennius parvicornis
TGTTTTTTTTTTTTTTTTTTTTGTAACTGGGACTCGCTGTGTGCAATCTGCTTTTTTCTTAAGATTGTATGTGTGTGTGTGTGTGTGTGTGTGTGAGAGAGAGCGTGTGTTAATGCTTTGAATGTCACTGGTTTCAAGCTGCTCGCAAAGAAAAACCTCTTGCAGTCAATAACAAAAGTGAAATAATTTCACAAATACAACATAAATGCTGACAATTTGAGCTGACTTCAAATACGTAGGTGTGCCTGACTGACTTAAAACCCAAAAGGGCGCGATCTCCATCCAACGGGTCATAAAGACGATGTGACAATTTAGTTTGAGAAGCACTGGCAGGTCCCGGCCACATGGAGATGTCAAGGTGTGGTAAATCTAGAGACTTGTAGTGCTGGACATCGCGTACAAAGTAGTTCACAGCAAAGCTCAATGCGTCTTCTGCAACATCAACATATGAAGTTGTTGGATTTGAAAAAACATTTCAGATATCGTCATCAGCTGCATCTTCCAGCTCACATTTCTTTTCCTGCTTTACTTATTCTTTATTTACTTATACTTGTTGGACCCTGCTGTTCTCTGTTGCTACTGAAGTGTGTGATGTCATGTCGAGATTTGAGGAGCTCTCTATACTTTCAGAATAAAGGTTGTTAATGCCCAGGGATTTAACCCATCAGTGTTTACACACTCAGCTTTGAAACCTGATTTGACTTGAGCTCTTTTTGGATGATGTCATTGTTTTGTCGCCGATGCAACGTGTCGTAAGAAAAAGGCAATCCTGGTCCACATGCTATGTTGTAAAGGAAATGTACAAAAAGATCATTTCTCTATCATGCATGCAAACAAACCCCACAACTCCAATATGTTTCAATGATTTTTAAAGAGAATTGCAGTAGTGTTTAAAAAAATACTCTACTGTGGATGAAAGGATTTTGCTCACGTGAGTTATTGAACCCACAGGTACAGTGTAGATACAGAGCGACAAAACACTTCCACAAACCTTAATTGGCTGGCTAATAAAATCGTTTGTAGAAACAATTACCACCAGTGAAAACATAATCTATCAACCTATATATAATGACAACTCCATAAATTCCCTTTTGCTGCAAATAGAGTGTGATAACATACTGTATATTTAACAAAAGTTAAACAAATGAGTGTTTTTTCAACATTATTGAATTTTTTTTTTTTAAATGCCTACTGACTCAAAATACAATGAAATATCCCAAAACACGTCTTCCTCCATTTGCACCTTGTGTTTTATCTTTAATCTTTTTCCCTTCAAAATTACAACCAAATAATTCACCTCTGGAGAATCTGCTGAAAAGTCTGAAATCAATTCTGCCACTGTGTTTCTGTTCAGGGTAAAGTTGGCGAGGACCTGTTGCTGGTCGTGGCACCGACTCACTGCAGAATGTCAGCGTTTTCATTGATTGATTGGATTGTGATGATGCATATTGGCAGTAATCTCCAACCTTTATCCACAATATCTCAGGTGCTTAGAAATGACTCCGTACATATGGAAATTAGCTCAAATCCCATCACAAGACTACTAACAAATAACAAACAGAATTGTATTTCTATATTTTGATATATTTTCCATTTCTTTTTTTCCATTTTACAGAGTTGTTACATTTTCATATAATAGATTTTGGACTACAGTGAAGTCTTTCTTTAAACACGCACAGAATGGCAGCTTTTTGAAACATACTGTAATGATAAATGAAATCTACATTTTTTTTTTCAACATTTGAAATACATACATGTACAGCATATATCACATATATATGGACAGAGTTCAGTGTGCGATCTGTGATCGTTGACTAGTGTTGCTTTAGCTCAAGTGAGCGAACGCGCTGCTCCCAAATGTTTCTCCTTTGGTTGTTTAAGGCAAAGAGGGAATACAGTGGGGTGCATTGACGATTCAACATGGCTTCAACATGAGGGCAAACGCTTGTCTTCATTTAGATCTCCATCATCATTCAGTCTTAGTCCTTCAGTGCTGCGGACATGAGGCAGAGGACCCACTCAGGCTCAGGACAACAAGGCAGAGTAGATGCGTGTAGGAAAGGTGCTTCTGAGAGACTTTGCGAAATAGTCTGCAATCCCAGTATGTCAGAATGAATAATTTCTTAAATGTTAACTTAACTGCTGCAGTTGTTGTTTCTCTCTTTGTTTGCATTAATGAATCAGTAAAACTATTGGAAAAATGTTTCGTACAGTTAAAATGTTGTCTTAAGTTCACCATAACGAAACAAACAATAATAAAAAAAAAATTTAATATACAAAGAGAATCAATTAAACCAATATGCTGAAAACAGACCAGATTATTATGAAAATAAGTAAATATAACTTTGATGTCACTCAGAGCAGCAAACTGTCCATGTTGGTACCAAATAATACATCTCTTGATTAATATGTACAGACACAAACACACACAATCAAAATGTGGGTCATCATTTATGTCATGTAGAAAAAAAAAATTGTCATTTTAAAAAAAATCTTTTCTTCATACGTTCCTGGACTGCTCTTTTCCTCCAAGGAGAACATTTTGTGAGCTTAGTCACCGGGGCTGTTTCTTCAGCCGGGAATGTGCCAGTCAATGTTTTGGGCAAAGTGTCTGCTATTATACGTTAGTCTCCAGCCCGTTCATGTCAATAGAGCAGTGGTCTTTGTCCCTGTGGTCTCTCTTGTGATGAGAGGAGTGACCGTGCTTCTTTTTCTCGATTGGCCGAATCCCCTCCTCCAGCTGGATGAGACGAGCCACATCCGGAGAGAGGTGGTCCTGCTTGCTGCCCGGCGGAGGAGGCTGGTAGCAGCCATTTTTTTGGTTCTGATAGGTCATCATCTGCTGGATGCTTATCATGGGTTTAGTTTCACATATCAGAGGCACCTAAAAAAAACAGGAATGTAGAAGAGAGTCCCAAAATCAAATACTTGGGTAGCTTGCACAAGACCTTAAGCACTGCTATAAATACCCTTCCATACCACACTAATGATTGTTTCAACCTCACAGATTTCTGGGGGGCTGGATACAAGATGTGAGACATTATATGGCTCAGCTTACATTGAAAGTGTCACAGAAGACAGAAAGATAAGTGTTTTAGGTGTTCACAGCTTTTCTAGAGATACAGTTAGCAACTCCCTTCACCTCCCTTCAGTGCGATCCTTTGAGAGTATATTGTTGTGACGTAATACAGGTTTGTGCTAATAAAAATGGGCACAAACCTATAATTGTACACACCCACTCAGGATTGTGTCTGAGAAACCATCAAGTTTGCATTCATTAACATGAAATATCATGAACACTGGGAGTTTATGCTCCTACATTAATGTGTAATGTGATGCACAATGTGTGAAAATGCATATTTATGATTGTGTAATTGTTTTTCAAGTTTGAAACAGAGGTGCAAGGCGACTCAGTAAACGCCATGAGAAATCCATCTGGGAAAGCCTGCAATTTAGCATGTTTCATGCAAGACCTTAATAAATCAGGCCTATTGTTTTTCCGCTTCTGGCCTGAACCCCATGCTTCCTCATATGCACTCGCTCTCATCAGCTCATTAAGCAATTAGGAAGCAAAACAACATTGCCATGTGCTGCCCATTTAGTCTTTCTTCTGCCTGTGGCTACTCTAAATTCCACACAGCAACATCAAACACATAAACATACTGATACAAATGTGTAGGATGTTATCTGACTTTTGCTGACAAGATGATTCATTTTTTTCCGTTTGATGTTTTTGTAGCACTGGGATATGTAAAACACACAGAGCGCAAAAAAACTCAAGGACTTGAATTGAGAACGCAGGCTGTTCTAGCTGACCTTCTTTTGTGCAAAGGCACATTTGTGCACTCAGCACATCACTTTCTCAACGTCCTTCAAATGAAGCTATATATTCAGGTCAAGAAAAGTTTAGAGAGACAGGGAAATGATGGATTGTAATTTATTGATGGAGCCTTGAATGCGCTCACCTGTTCTCCTTCTTTGACAAAATCTTTTCTGCAGATATGAGCCATGATCCCTGTGGCCAAAGCGTCGCCCATCACGTTGACCATGGTCCTGAATCGATCCCTGGAGGAACAGAGTTAAACGTCATGCACACTGTGAAGGCACATGGGGAAGAAAAATGTTTCCCTCTTCATCACAGCAACTTGTGGAGGCCTGCAGAGAGTTGCTGGCTCACTGGGATAAATTTAGTGTACACCAACAATGCATACAGTCAAGTCTACAGTGTGTAGGAAGCTGTTGACCAACGGTAGAAGAAGTTTGCTGAATGTCCTTAGATGGCAAAATATCAGTTTTAAAAGAACTTTTACTCACAAAGCCCAGTCCACAGCGATGATTAGTGTGATGTCATCGGTGGGCAGACCTACAGAAGTCAACACGATCACCATGGTAACCAGTCCGGCCTGCGGGATCCCAGCTGCACCGATGCTGGCGGCCGTGGCAGTGATGCTGTAGAGAAAGGAGCAGAGGGCATTTACCTTCAGGATATACAGAAAGAAGACCTCAGGGCAAATATCAAGGGTTAGGGTTAGAAGAGGTGCAGGAATAAGTGGATGTATGATTAAATATGACTTTGAAATACTCATATTTTAAGTTTTTCTGTCCTTCAACTGCATTTCACAGAGGAATGTGATATTATTAATGAGATTCAACTACCTACAAAACAAGTTTTCATAGCCAAACTAAAACAAAACTTTGTACATGTTAAGAAGATATTTATTATTTAAAATTTTTTTTTTTTTAGAATAATATTCATTTGCATGATTATCATCATTATTTATTTGTAAATATTGTAAATAAATTCTTACCCAGAAATGTGTAGTTTTCAACCTTTATTTAGTAAATAAGACTCAAGCAGCAACAGCAATGATACAAACAGTGATACTGGGTAAGTTATATGCTGATCCAGTGGTTGTTCTGTCCTTTTCTTTTTACATTTTATTAAAAAAAAAAAAAAGAAAAAAAAAGAAATACCCCCGACACCTCAGTTTCAGTTTCCATGTTGTCAAGATCTCAGAGAACCAGTGATCAATGTAGGTGTGTCTTTTTTTTTGACAATAATCAGACAAAGGAACCAAAAACTGGACTGTCTGAGGTGGGATAGATTACAGATTACATTAGTCCGAAGTAAACATTATGGTTTGGTGATTTGCTGGAGTTATGTGGATCTCAAGAGGGTTCAGAGTTGTACACAGCAAAAAATCCCAGAGATGAATTAACTCCCACAGAGTTGATTTCAGGGCGACCGGCCTCAAATAAACTCAGTGGGAGTTAATTCAACTCTGGGCTTTTTGCTGTGTAGGTATTATATAAATACCAGGTTTTATTCATGGGAATCGGAGTTGTCTCCAATTCAACAACATAGTATTTTTGATGACGGTCAATGCTCCATTAAAGGGCTTAATGATAAGACAGATGTAATGTGGAGGTATTGCAGACAGGGATTCTCTGAGAACCTGCTCATAACTTCCCACCAAAAGGTTGTGCAGTCCTTTCAAAGTGTTTGGATTAGGGTTCAATTTCAGGCAGAAACTTTTCTCTGTAAGGAGATTTGTGTTTTTCCCTGTGCATGTGTGGGCTTTTCCCATCGTCTTCCACCATCCAAAGCAAATTCTTTAAGTTCATAGGTGACTCTAAATTGTATTGGTGTGAATGTATGTCTGTCTCTTGGTGTTAAGAGGTTATTGGATTGACACTTGAATGTGTTGTTTCATAATCCTGTCTATAATGCTTTAACCTCCCCCAATATTCTTCTCAGTTCTCCACCTCCACCAGGGATCTTTGGAGTTAGTTTTCCAGTATTTCAGTGCTATGGCTTTTGAGTCAAAAAATACCACAATGGTTCCTGAGACACATTTGAAACAAACATAGAATAACCGAGCTGATGTTTTTCTGGCTTGATGGGTCTGCACCGGCTGGGGGTGAAGTTGGGTTATCATGCAGATGGAGCAGCTTGGTGGTCAGCAGCCAAACGGCACGGGAACAGGGCGCAGAGAGGGGAAAATGATTATAATTCTGGCGTGACAAGGGAGATGAGTAATACAGGTCATATGGGTTTTACCGCCAAGGGATTATGAGGGATGGTGCACAGTCTGTAGCCATGAGGAGAGGTCCATTCTTAATGTTATTACATTCGGACACGTCATCCAATCAGAGGAGGGCTGGGACTTTTATCCTGGTCCTGGGATGAGGAGCTTGTCTACCTTACCTCAAACACTATAAACTTGTGGTGTTGCTGCGGGTTTTTGACTGTTCATGTTTTCATCCGTCTGTCTGTCTGTCTGTCTGCCTGCCTGCCTGCCTGCCTGTCTGTCTGTCTGTCTTCCCCTTTGGAGCTTCCAGACTGATTTAGCAGAAATCAGATCAGACTAAGAAGCTCATATGAGGCGTAATCTGTGTGACATTTACATATATGTGTGTATCTGGTAAATCCCATAATATTTTCATTAATTCAGAATTAAACTATGTGTGACGTTAAATTAATTCACATGTTGCTCTTAAAATAGCACAAATGTGCCCCTGTACCACTCTTGACCCAGATGGATTTTGATGCACTGGTTTCATTTTGAAGTGTTTTTCTTCATTTGAAGTAAATAGTCAGGAGAAATACAGTAATGTGGCATTAAAGGAGAATAACCAAATGAATGAAACAGGGATACAATGCATGTAAATGCCTTGAATTAGATGTACCACACTCTCTCAGGCTCTGTGTCAGATGGAAAAATGTTGAGTGGGCTCAGCTGATCGAGATCTTCGATCAGGAGAAAATAGATATTGAAGAAGTGCTTGTTGTGGCGAGATAGAGGGAGTATCAGTGTCACAGCCTGCTCAAGTGTGTTCTTTCACTGCACATTGATCTGTTTGTTTTCTATATCACTTCATTTGTAGGTGATTTACTGTTTGAACAGAGCACCAGTCCGAGAGAGAGAGAGAGAGAGAGAGAGAGAGAGAGAGACAGAGAGAGAGACAGAGAGAGAATGAATGTTCAGTTTTCTGCTGTGCTTCCATATGTAAAGAAAACCAGGAAGCAACTCCATCGTATGCAGTCAGAACCTGTGAGAGAGTGGGCTGCTGTAGAATGGTGAAGTAGTGGTGCAGTAAAACTCAAGTGTGGTTCTTGGTTGAGGGCCACTCTGTGTAGAATTTGCATGCTGCTCTTGCCTATGTAGGTTTTCCCCAGGCAACGTGGCCTCAGCCCACAACTCAAAATCCTTACGAATAAACATGTAGTGTTAATCAAGAATGAATGTCTGAGTATCTGTATTTATTATCTCTATGACAGACTGGCCTTCGTGGACAATTGTAGCCTGGGTGAAGTGGGTGGAGAAGATAAAGGGATGAGGTATTGTAATAGGTTTGAAATGCAAAATTCACTCATTACAAAGATTAATGCATTATTGGAGCACTGAACTATACTAGTGATGGGGAAAGTGATGCAGTCCTATGAGTCAGCCGTCACAATAGTCCCATTGAACTTGCCACTGAGGAGATCTGTCGAGAAGGAGGGGCCATATATCAAGACAAACTCTACTGGTCCCTTTAAATGTCACAAATGAAAACTAAAGTTTCCTCTTGATCTGGTGAGGAAACATTTTTATCTAGATAGGAAAAGTTCACGGGACATGGAGGACCACCTAAAGGTTTGACGAAATTGAAAATGCTGTGACTCAGTCATGAGAGTTATTCAGAAAATTTGGAGATGTGGTTCAGCATCGAACATCAAATAGGATGATCTCTAAAAGGAATACTAACTCATCTCTGCAGTAGAGATGTAGATAGAAATTGAATGGCAGTGGACACTTAATCTGTGGTGGTCTTTTGGTGACTTAACACTCATCACTTTTGTGTGTCTCCAATGAGTTCATCAGAAAGTGAAATGAAAAAGAAAACATTTGACTTGGATATGAGGAGACACTGCATTTCAACCATATTGAAACCAGAAGCAAAGAAAGTGACATTGAAAAGCCCAACGAGAGGCAATGAAACTACAAGTCAGATCCGTGGAGGTATTATTCGCAAAAAACACTGTTTTGACCCTACAGATTCATGTAAGGTTTTATTATGAATCTCATCGGGTTAATAACAATCCATTTGTATCAGGAAGTGTGTTGGAGCACTTTGCATATTTTGCAGTATTGCCATAGTAGGCGGTACATTTGCATAAAAACATTTGTCACACAAAAACCAACTATTACTTGTAATGGGACTTTCTGTGAAACAATATTCTTTTGTTGATTTTGAGGGTTTAAAAACTGTGTTGTTCAGCTCAATGCATTAAAATGAGCTTAGTTGAGAAGTTAAAATTTTTTTTTTAATTTTACTGCCTATGTATATGTCTTATAAGCAAATCATGAACAGTGTAGAAGCTGTACGGGATGTACAGTATCTGACCAGAAAACCACAAACAATCCGCTGACTTGAAGTTATAAATTATTCCAAAAATATTACCTGATGGTGATGATCTGCCCAAAGTCCAGCTCATAGTTATTGACTTGTGCGATGAAGATGGCGGCGACGGCCTCGTACAGTGCAGTGCCGTCCATGTTGATGGTGGCCCCGACTGGCAGTACGAAGCGGATGATGCGTCTGTCGATGTGGTTGTTCTCGAGGAGGCACTTGAAGGTGATAGGCAGAGTGGCAGAGCTGGCAACACATGATACATAAAAACAGGTCACACGGGTCTTCAGAGACAAAACAGCTATATGTCTCTATGTTATATGACAAAATCCTGTCAAAGGACATACTGCCTCTTTAATTGTACAAGTACAATAGAAGAGATGTCATTTCACACTAAATTTCTCGTGTTAAATGATTTTGTAATACTCTTATTTCTTAATAGCCTCTTGTCTTAGTGGTACCTTATGCTTACAAACTTAAAAATACCAGTGTTGCATTTAGTAAATTCTTTATTCAAAGTGCATTTAATATGGTTATAGACTGATAGAAGTCTGATATGTTTTTTTTTTCATAAATGTAACAAGGAGAATAGCTACAAACAAGTTCTATATTGTGTTTACAAGTGGTCAATGTTCAATTTTACCTTGAAGAAGTGGCCAAGGAGATAAGCAGGGCCTGTAGAATTCCTCTGATGTAAACTATGGGGCTCTTCTTGGTGATGAAGAAGTACATGGCAGGTAGAATGAATAATCCGTGTAGCACCAGGCCCATTACCACTGTAATGGCATAAAAGCCCAGCTTCTTCCCCATAGCTGAGGGGTCATCCATTTCTAAGATCTTTCCAGCAACCAGGAACACAATACCAAAGGGGAAATACCTGCAATTAATTGAAAGGGTGAGAAAAAACAAGGTATTTTTCCTGGGTATGCTCATAAGTACAAATTTAACAAGCTATGCAGTCACACTGCCCCCACAGTGGTTCAGTTCAGGTAGGTGCAGTACCTTTAAGGGCTTGCATGCATGTGTCGGCTTTCTACAAGTACTTCAGTTTCCACTCTCGATTCCAAAATAGTGATTTCTGCTCAATACATTATGCACACTTGCATTTCAAGACTAAACTTTTAATTAAGATAATTAAATTAATGTGTGATAATCTCAACAATAGTTTTATGGTTATCGCTGTGATGAGGAGCTAATATAGAAATGTATACCTAATTAAGTCTAAATAAGTTGGTGCTAAAAAGTAATAAGAATAAAGGTCTTCTTAATTTCTCGTTGGTTGCCACAACTGAACATCAATATCAAATTAATATTGACCTACTGAAGGAAAAAAAAGGAAAAAAAGGAAAAAGAGGGGAAAAAAGAAAGAAAATAGAAAAAAAAAAGGAAAAAAAAAAAGAAAACAAAAACTGACCTACTGGGGTATTGTACAAGATATAGCTCTAGGACAAGTGAGTCATGGAGGAAAAAAAGTTGACTGGGTAGAAACAGTTACCGAGCAACGCAGGGATCAGGAATCCTCAGATTTACTTAACGTCAGAGCAGTCCTTAAATGCTAAAAAGATTTTTTTTTTCCCATTAATAGAAGCACAAGCTAATCTGTTGTGTTTGTATTTGCAATAAGTTGCAGTTTGCAATGAAAGAAATGTGCTCACCAAATAACAATGGCAACAATCTTCAAAACTGCCTCATTCAAGCTCTGGCAGAAGTTCACCAAGGCGCTTCCGTTGGGTCCCATTCTTCCCAGCATGATTCCTGGATTGAAAAACAAACCAAATTCACAACAGATATCCCTTATGTAACACGGATAAATGATAAATCTTGTGATTCCAACCATACACCTATTATGCATGCATAATCTTAATAATTGAGAATAAAATCACAAATGATTCTAATTACATGTTGATAGAAATTCAAAAATGTGTGCGGGGGTCATGTAGAAACACCTACCCATGGTTGCAGAGAAAATAACAATCCCCAACACGTTCATGCCTTCACTGGTACCAGGCGAAGTCTTCATGATGACGTCCGGAGGCGGTGTGAGATCCAGGGAGAAGTTCTGGACATCGGTGCCGTTGTCATCCTGTATGCCGTAGATGTAGACCCTTCGTGTGGTGGTCTCATCCAGGAGCTGGGCTACTGTTGGTTTGGGGATAAGTTCGGGGACTCTCTGGGTTCGATACTTGAAACGAAAACAGAACAGATGCCCCCACATCAGCACAACGATGACAATAGAGGCGCTCAATATCACAGATTGTCATGTGCTGACGTCTGTTTGAACATATGGATAAATGCCGAAAAACCATTTTATATATGTTTCCTGCACAGATCCTTCTATAAGAGCTTCGTATATGGTAATGGCCTCAGATGGTAATTGCTTGAAAGATATTTTCCAATATGGATATGTGTCATATTATTGGTTTTTATTGTTTTAAATTAAAAATGTTTTTTTTATCTTACCTGTTGGAAAGTAGCTTGAACCAGGTTGGCTGGAAACATGTTGCTGGGGAAGGAAAATTGAGATATATATAACTGTCCTTCTTTGAATAATAGATGTAACGACACAGTGTAATTTAGCACGCACACACACACACTCGCACACAAGCACAAACGCACTTGTAATACACGATGTAGATACATTCTGTGGATTTCGAGGCGGGATGACGGCTAAATTAAGGATTGCGTGCTTTGTAAAAACAGTTTTCAGAGAATTACATGGTTTGGCAAAAGGAAATTATATATTCACCATGGAGGCTTCGCAAAGAGAGTCATACACGTTAATAACCTAATAAACACTGCTCACATCCTGTCGGAGTTAAAATATGGAGAGCACTCTGTTCACCGAGGAGCAGAGAGAACTCACATGTTCACCGAAAGACGGGGGATGAAGGATAAAAGGAGGCAGAGAAAGGGAAGGTGAGCAATTAACAGATAAGAGAAGGAACCCTATATTTACTTTGATAAATGGATGCGCATGTGTTACAATAACAATTACTTGTTTTTCAAACATTTTTATTATGAAGGAAACAGTTAATACAGTAATATGGAAAAAGTTCAGCTTATACCTCTGCTCAAAATGACCATCATCCTACATGTGAAACCAGTGTTTTATTAAGATTTTTTTCAATTAGATCACAAGATGAAAAATATGTGTCAACATGTCCAATTTAATCACGTAATAGCATAATTCTTTTATGCCATTTGTTGGTAAACATGCACACTTTGACTTACTTTTATTGGTTTTGTTTAAATTAAACAAGACCACTGCTTTAGGAACAAAGCAAGTGATAAAGAAAGGAAATTGTCAGTAATATAAAACTACACAAGGACATTGATGACGGTTGAATCCATGCGTTCATGTTCTATGACACTTTTTTCAGATTAATTCCAACTGACTATGTACGAAAGAAGGAAGCACCACTTCAAATTGAAGGACAGGCATAGCATGATGTGCATAACTTTGTTGATAATATAATCCCCAGTTCCACAAAATAAAGCACAAAATGATAAAAAAAAGACATAAAATTAAAAACAAATATGTAGGAAAAGCATAATACTGAATAGTGTCACTATTTTATATATATTTAAGTTACGTTCTACAAAGAAATGGATATAAAAATAAGAATGATTCATTCAAATGATAAACTTATATAAAACCCCATAATGTTTAGTTAGAAACATTATTCATAGTTTTGAAACATAAAAAAACGAAACAGAATTATTTCGTGTGACATAGCTTTATCATTTAATAATCAAGGATAGGATAGGATTAGTTAAGAATTACTTAAGCTGACAGTAATGTGTGTAATCTGAGAGTTTAGTGTTGTATTGCAACAGAAAATTTTCTCAGACCGACATCAGTTTCAAGCAATGCCCAATCTAGTCGTGACATCAATAGAGAAATTCACAGATCATGCACAGTGTTACTCATTGTTCGTATTATAAACCACAGAAGTGACAGAAAATAAACAAGTCTTTGAAAACCACTGTAAAATAGGCACAATAACTCTTGTATATGACCTGAACCAGTTCCTTCCAGCCACTGTAATTAAAATCTATGTACCTGTACAAATTCAAGTCTTAATATTATGAATGAGCTGAGCAGCCATGGTCCCGTCTTGATTCTGGCGACCTTTATGCAACATGTTTTAATTGTCCCAATGCTCTAACAAGCTAATGAAATGCCTCATCAAGGTTTGCTGAAGCCTGACAGCCAGTCAGTCATTGCTGCACACTACAACATTTGTTGACACCATTTTCTGATCGATATGAAAATGTAGGCAAAAATTAGTTTAATGATCGTGACAAGAACGTGATATAAACCTCCTGCAGATTGGATTCAAAGTTTATGAGTTGAAAATAAAACCCCACGGATATACCTTAAATAAATCAAAACAATGTTATACATCCAATAATCCACGTGTTATTGAAGCATATTTCTTTTTTTCCAAGATACCATGAGGGATTAACATTCCTATCATGTAGCTTTTCTTAGATGGAGAACAATGTCTGTCAGTCCACAAGGTCAGCATTGCATTAGCATGTCCATAAATCCATCATGGACACAGAGCTCAAATCACAATGAGAAATCAAATAGCACATCCCATATGTAGAGAGATTAAAAAGACATATTGTATTTTACAGCCTGTGTATTAAACGTAGAGTTATTCAAAACATATGGCACAGTAAGAGTGTGACTGGATGCGCTGAAGGGAATATTTTGCAGGGATTTGACCACTCAGCCCTTCAGCAGCCTGTCCGGTGTCTAAGAAAGAGCAAAGCAGGCTAATGAATCACCCTGACCCTGGGATTCCAAATAAATCCAAGCATTCACATATTCATAAATGATGGCATGCTCATTATATATACTTAGGCATTCATTTGCTCCCAACACACGCATGAATGCACGCACGCACACACACACACACACACACACACATGTCTGCAGACAGTTGCGCCCGTTTGTGAGTGTACCAATATAGATGATTGATGAGGG